>PISX010002548.1:53768-158130 GCA_004024625.1 Mellivora capensis | reverse complement strand
TTTTATAATGCAGAGTGAGAACTTTCCCTACCGTGTCTGATAAATGTTGTCCAGGTTCCATTGCCAAGAATGTGTTGTCCAAAATGCCTGTTTAGTTTTTAAAGATGGAACTCCACCCTTTGCTTGGTTTTAAGTATGTATGGAATGTTATGATAGGACATAGTAGTAGTGGTGGTCAGACAAATGGAAATGGTGGGGAGACAAAAATATACATGTGAAATAAACTCAGTATTTTAATAAAGTAGCACCGTTTCTCTTTCTGTTATTTACCCTTCCTATACTTAGTCAAAGAAATAAATGTACATAGTTAAAAGTGTCAACTACTATCCTAAAATCCCTTCCCTAACCCTCCAAATAGTTCTGCTTCTTGGAGTTAACCCATCTATTTTTCATCTTGAGCATTTAATGTTTAAAACTTCCCACTTCTTAATAACAGATGATAATTATGACCATGCAGGCGTGTTTCCAAGTGTTCAGACTACCTATCCACTTTAGCCCAGTTTTTACTGGTAAAATCTGGCATGTTGAACATGTTGTAGCAGCTTTTTTCAATGTGGGTTCTTCATCTAAAGGGGAACGAATTCTGTTGACTTTTTTCAGTTTGCCCCAAAATGCACATAATTTACACATTTCTAAGTCTGTAGGAGAAAGATTAATTTATTGCATGTGGTGGTTACACGAGGACATTTAGGGGCTAATTCTTGGCATCTTTTATCTGTTTTACCCTGTGTCAATTGTATGATGGTTCTGTTAGATTACTCTTCTTCCTTTTGTTTTGCTGTGGTGTCTCCCAATAGTTCGCTAATACCTGGAGGAAGTATTTTCTGACTACTTTTAATCTGAAAAGTCCATTTTTGACACAATTCACTGCTGCTAAATCTCAGAATTTTAATTGTGCTCTTTCTGGCTTACTCTGTTGCCATTTTCACATGTTTGTCTAGGACCAGTTTTCCTGAGAACTGATTAAGAGTGCCCTATTGCTGGTTTCCTGAAATTTTATAATTTGTCTTGTTCTGGGCCCTGGGTAGACTGGGTCTATTCTCCAGGGAGTCTCTAGTTTGGGGCCATGTTCTTGGGGGAGATTTTGCTCTCCTGTTTAAAGTCTGTCTGTTCTTGGGCCTTTGGTTTGATGCTCTTGGATGTTTTTCATCATTGCTTTTTGTTTTCACTTTAGGAGAAAAGACTGTTTTATGTCTTCAAATTAGTGTTGGTTTTATTAACTTCCAAATGCTCTTTGGTGATTGGGGGACAAATTATTTGAAGTTTGAAGAAACCCTTTTCATTCATGCATTGTTTACTCAAGTTTTTTTGTTTTTACCCTCTTTTATATTGATTAGGAGGATTGCTGTCTTTGATGAGGCTGTAGTTCCAAATACTTTGATGGGAATGAGCGGGTATCAGCCTTTTAATCTTTGTAATGGTTTTGGTAGAGCATCCTTATTTTTTCATTTTACTTTTTTAAGTAGGCTCCATGTCCACCATGGGGCTTGAACTCACGGCCCTGGGATCAAGAGTCAGAGATGCCCTATGGGCTGAGCCAGCCAGCATGCGTTCTGAGTAACTTTACTATGGAGGGTGGAAAGGGTTGGTGCAGTACTGTCTTTTTAATCCCACTTTCCAGGCTTCAGGTGTCTCTTCTAGTCATTTACTTTAGGTTTTGGTTTTCTTCATTGACTATTCCATTTCCTTTTGAAGGTGTCTGTCCTTGTAGTTTCTCTTTTTATATCTTATTTTAATGGAGATTCAGTTGGAAATGGCTAATGTTCATTGTTTAATGAACATTAAATGTTTAATTGAACATTAAATTTAATGGCTAATGTTCAATGTTCATTAATTTGACTGAAAAATACCTCTTATTTTAAAGGATGTTTTATGCTTAACGTTTAAAAGATCATATACTTTAAATTGATAGACTCCCAAAATGCTTAGCCTGCATGTGAATTTGAAAAAGTTACTGGTCTTAAATAGTGCCACAGAGTGCTACCAAGAACTAAATACATTAAAGTTGAGTCATTCCTTCCCCAAATAGTGTTTCGCATCACAGTACGTGATGATGTAGGACTATATTATGTAATTAGTTAACTTAAAATGTTCAGAAGTAGAAGTATACTTGGAATATAATGTCTTAACCAAAATGTAGGTCTGAAATGTTTTGAGTTGCTTTGTATAGAAGTTAACCCTTGGTTTTAGCCGATGGGTACCTAATGTAGCAGGAAAACCAAAAGGACTTCTCCCCATTCTGAGGGAAAGCTGTTGGCCTTACTGGTGGTTTTTTGAACATTAAATAAAGCTGATCAGATCCATCTTTGTAAAAGATTACAGGTAGGGCAGGTTTTCTTGTGCCTCCGAAGTCACTTAATAGTGCTTGGTACTGGACCTCAGCCAACAAAATATGTTAATCTGAAAATTGAACTCCTAGGCTTGTGACTGAAAATTCTTCCTTTAAAAAACACTTGTGCAATACAAACTGTTAAGTGAGATTGGCCATATTTAGATCAATATTGGTTTTAATTACTAAAAAACGAATATAAGGTACTTAGGGAAAGCTAAAGATTTTTAATCAAAGCATTTTTAGTTTTCTAAGACTAATTAGGAAAAAAGTAATTCTTTCCCTTTGTCCTTAGTGCTTTATTTTTTTATTTTTATTTTATTTATGGGACACCTGGGTGGCTTAGTTGGTTAAGTGTTTGCCATTGGCTCAGGGGTCATGATCCCAAGGTCCTGGGATCAAGTCCTGCATATGCTCTCTCTCTAACAAAAAATTTAAAATTTTTTTTCTTTTTGTTAGAGTGAGTGCACAAGAAGGGGACGCTGCAGGCAGAGGAAGATGTAGGCTCCCAGTTGAGCAAGGAGCCCAATGTGGGACTTGATCCCAGGACTTGGGATCATGACCCAAGCCAATGGCAGACACTTCACTGACTCAGCTACCCCGGTGTGCCCCTAGTACTAATTTTATTTTTAAAGATTTATTTTAGAGAGAAGGGGAGAGAGGGTAGTGGGAAGGGGTAGAGGGAAAGAATCTAGAATCCCCACTGAGCAGGGAGTTTGAGAAAAGGGGCTTGGTCTCAAGATCTTCAGATCACTTGACCTGAACTGAAATCAAGAAGCGGCCACTAACTAAGCCACTCAAGCACCCCAAATCTTGATTTAAAGTAGTAGAGGGACCAGGAGAAACCTGGTTTATTTTCCTTAATTTGGGGAATTTATAGTAGGTATATCAGGAATAATACTTTTTTTAAAAGTGCTTTGTTTCTAACTTTTTAACTTTTTAAACATATTTGCTTAATTTTTTAACATATAATTTGATTATTTTTAACATTTATATTTATGTTTTATATATATATTATATGTTATATTAATATTTATAACATTATTTGCTTCAGGAGTACAGGTCTGTGAATCATCAGTCTTACACAATTCACAGCATTTCTTGATGGGATAACTATTATTTCCTTTCTTGAGCCAGTCTCCAAGATAAGAAGAATGTTTAATGGCTTAGTTCTTTAGCAATACCATTCACAATTTGCAGGCATTTTCTTTAAAAATCCCCACTTGTATTGCCTCTGTACCTGACTTTTAAAAAACAAGTATTTGGATGTTCTTTACTAATTTTCAGAATGATGGATTGATGTTCTTTTCATCAGAGCAACCTCTGAAAGTTTTAGTTAAGTATCCTGGATTCAGATTTTTTAATATATTGGTATTTTGCTCTTAGATCTTTTTTGGCTGATGGGAGTCCCCTTTGAGCTTGTTCCTACCATCACAGACTCTAGTAGTCTGATAGTGTCTTGCTTTCTAGTGAGAACATTTTCCAGGTTCATCTTCATTTTCTTTCTCAGACCTGGAATGATCCATTTCTTGTAAAGAATGGCAGGGGTGCCTCTGTGGCTCAGTCGGTTAAGTGTCTGACTTTCAGCTTGGGGTCATGGTCTCAGGGTTCTGGGATGGAGACTTGCATGGGGCTCCCCACTCAGCGGGGAGTCTGCTTCTCCCTTTCCTGCCCCTCCTGCTTGCTCTCAAAATCTTGTAATAAAATATATAATAAATAAAATACATAATTATATATATATATATATAGATATATAATGTAATATATATAATAAAGAATGGCAATTAGGAACAGTCTGGGTGGGTGGTGATCATTAGCTTCTGGATGATCAGATCAGACCCTTTGCAAAAGTAATGGAGTTGTCAGAGCATTTAGAGGGCAGGGCAGTGATGTAACTTGGGTAACTGAGAGAAGCTTCTCTTCACTTGATACCTTGATCGTGTAAGGTTGTGTTACCTTCAGGTTCAACCACAGAAAAAAATAGTGCCATTTGGGGGAGCAGATCAGACTGTCTGAATGGACTTAGGCAAGTAATAATAATATGAGGTTTATAGTGTCACAAAGCTGTAGAAGCTTTTAGGTGGTCTTGACAGCCAGTAGCTTAAATGAGGGAGAGAAATAGTCTAGGGTGTGGGGCTTTCGTTGGAAATGGTCCAAGAAAAGTTGAGGGTCACCATAGACTTGAGCTGCTGAATAAAAGGTAGTGGTCTGGGTTCTGGAAATAAAAGGTTACAGTTTGTTTTTGTTTTAATTTTTTAAAATTCCAGTATAGTTAACAATAAAGGGTTAATGTTATTTCAGAAAGTCTAAGGCTACCTTCCAGCCAGTTCTTGCCAGAGCCAGTTGCTTCCTGACTCATGCATTTGGCAGTAGAGGTCCTGTTTAATGCTGTGAAAGTTCTAAGAGTTGGTTCTGAGAAAATTTTAGAGCCTCGTGTGTGCTAAGGGTCTGTCTACTATTGAAGGCTTGAGGCTCTGTTCTGTGTTCTTGGGCTGGAGGTTCTCCTAATTTTCTGTCTCCAAAATACTTGTATTCTACAAACTCCCTGAATTTTGTGAGTCTTAAATTGGAGAAAAGTGGAAAATAAATATCAGGATGCTGTGGTGTATATTACTCTCACACTCAAAAAGATAGGAGAAATCTAAAACATTTAACTACATATTCTGTCCCAAAGTTCTAGGTGTTAAGTCAGAAAGCAAAAAGAGTTAACTGCCCTGCGGAGTATACATCCCGTTGCACTAGCAGTCAATATACATTCTCAGCTCCCTTTAAGATTTTCAGTTCCGCATAAGAAAAGGGGGTTAACAGATGAGAATCTACTCAGAAAATTTTAAGTTACTAGCTGACAACTGGGAATTGGATGTAGCGCACAGCTATCCATCCCAAACTACAGTTGCCTAGACTGGCGGTCATAGCCTTCTTGGCCTCCCAGCTGTCACAGTTGGACTCTTCAATTCATTTTTACTTTAGCACCTGTGATAAGCTTTTGAAAATTCATTTTGACCATGAGCTTCAAAGCCTTTGACACTGATTGCCAAACAAATTAGTATATCCACGCTGTTGAGTACTACTTGGTAATAAACTGATAAAAGCAACAATGAATGAGGGTGACTCAAAAACAAACTGAAGAAAGAAGCTGGCCAGAAAATAGCACATAATGCACGGTTCAGTTTATGTTGCAGTAGCATCTAGTGCCAACAAATGTTAATTTGGGACCAGCAATGGGTACGGGGAAGATGCCTTAGGTGTTTATACATAGATCTGTGTTAAACTCTGAGCACACTTGAAACAGATGGACTTAAAAATTGCACATAAAATAGTGCCTTTAAAATGATACTGGCTGGGATGCCTGGGTGGCTCAGTTGGTTAAGCAGCTGCCTTCGGTTCAGGTCATGATCCCAGTGTCCTGGGATGGAGTCCCACATCGGGCTCCTTGCTCAGCAGGGAGCCTGCTTCTCCCTCTGCCTCTGCCTGCCACTCTGCCTGTGCTCGCTCGCTCTCTCCCTCTCTCTGACAAATAAATAAATTTAAAAAAAATTAAAAAAAAATTAAAAAAAAAAAAAGATACTGGCTACCTGTTGGCCTCTGAGAACCTATGAGGTAGGATCAAGCATTTGCTTATTTTTACCCTGAACTTCTGCCATTCACCCCTGGCTAATCATGCCTGTTACCTAGCTTTTTTCTACTTGTAGGCACTTGATGTCTTTTGCTTGGAATATTCCTTTGCATGGCTAGCTCTTCTCACCTCTGCAGCTTAGCCTAAGTATTACTAAGAGGCTTTCTCTGTCCCATTGGTTTTCTTCAAAGCACTGATAAGCTAGAATTTCTCTTGACTTCTGTTACTTCTCATTTTCCATAAAAGTGCAGTGGCTTTTTTAGAAGAGGAAGTTGTCTTTCTTCACCCATGGCCTGACAGTAGGGTCAATAAATCGTGATTGGATGAATTGATGAGAAGCGACTACCAAATTAGTGGTCATATTAATACGAATGTGTCAAGTTAATATAGGAAAACTTCATGTGAAAATCATGTATATAGTAAGTAGATATGTGAAAACTAGATTAGAGATGTAAATGGTAAAAAATGTGGTTAAATGATGAGCTGGAGTCAAAAGACATCCTGGTTGGAAGCCTCTTCAACTGTTAAGTTGAGAATGATACTGCCTCCCTACTTCATGAAGTCATAAAGTGAAAATCTGAGAAACCTAATTATAATTATTAATAATGGTTAAAAACCTTTGGAGCTTTTCTTATGTGCCAGACTCCAAATGACCTCATTCAGTAACTGAAAACAATTCTCACGTTGTTACTGTTCTTAGCCATGGTTTGTAGATGAGGAAGCAGAGTCTCAGACTGTTACTTGTTGGAATTTATAAGTAAATGTTGGAGGCGATATTCAAATCCAGGATTTCTGACTCGAGTTCATGCTCTTACTCAGAACTGTTCTCTTGACTGGACTTTTTGGGTCAGTCTTTATTTGGGTGATAGAAGAGTAATAGAAAGTAATAATGGTATGGATAAGCAAGACCAATCCTGGCAATGAGAATGTCTGTTCAGCTCAGCCCTCCACAGGAGCCTTCCCTGTCACCCAGCACTTAGTTTTCAAAAGGTTTTCTGTTCTTGTGTCTAATGCTGAAACAGAGACAACCTGTTTCAGAGCCTCAAGTGTGAATGGGAACTTCACAAGAGCTTGCAGAGAGGGCTGGTACATGGAACAGTCATTTCCTATTTGACAGCAGCTACCCCAGTTTATGCTCTAGTACAGTGGGGTTATCAACCACTGCCAGCGACACCAGGTTTTTAGCCGAATAGTATGGATTCCTGAATTTTGCTTTTTGAGTTTGTTTCCCACTATGACCTCTCAGCGTCAGGGCCAAAGGACAGCCCGACTGGGCAGTTCTAGAGAGGAGGCAATTGCATATGACCACACCTACATTTTGAAGTTGGAAGTGTTGCCTCTGAAGCGGGGAGAGGCAGAAGAGATATCCTTATTGGAGTCATGGTTAAAGGAACTAAATGCAAACGGAAACAAGTCTCAGCCAGATGGCCGGAGGAGGACCTGGAGTGGTCGCTGACCAGAGTCCTGCTGGTAGCTCCCTGTTAGCCCTCCCGGGCAGGGGTTGCAGTGACGCCTCGGGGCCGCTAGGTGGCAGCCGCGCGTTTCCAAAGCTGGCTCGCCTACCAGAGCCCAGCTGGGAGCCCTGAGAACAGACCCGAGAGCTCCGGAGGGGGGTGAGGGGGAGAGAAGTCCTGGAGACCCCCTCCCCCGCAGCGGCAAGGACGGAGAGATCAGACGGGGTCTCAGAGTGTTAGCCGTCCGAGAGGGCATCTGGGACACGCCACCGTCCTGCGCGGACTCACCGAGCGGACGAAAGCGAACCCCCTTAAACGGAGCCGCCCCAGGGGCTGGGCCTGACCCGCCCCCTCCCGGCTCCCCACTCAAGCGCTAGTGGATGTGAGTGAGTCCTAGTAGCGAATGTGGGTGAGTGAGGACGCTCCTCACCTAACTGCGTTCTTGGGGACCGCCGCCTTCCCAATACGGGCAGTATTTGCGCCGCTGCGGCGCGGGTCATTGCGCCTGGGCGCAGAGCTCCGACGGCTTCCAGCGCTCACCAGCTCCAGCCTCGCGGGCTCAGCCCTTTCGGAGCTGCCGGTCCCGTCTCCGAGAGTCAAAGCACCTCCCTCCAACCCGGAGCCGCCAGGAGGAGGAGGAGGAGGAGGAGGCGGTGGAGAGGCAGCGGCAGGCAGGCAAGCAGACTGGGCCGCCTTTGATGTGGGCGCGGCGCACCCAGCCGAGCTGAGCGCCCGTCCGGCCGCGCCCCGAGGGGGGAGCCCCCGGGCCCCGCATCCTCATTGTGCCGACTCGGGCCCGGGCCCGCCCCCGGCCCCCCGCCCCCTCGCCGCCAGCGCGTAGAAAACGCCCCGGCCGCCGCCAGTGGTGGGAGGCGGCGATGCGCACGGCCGGAGAGACGCGGAGGAGGAGACATGAGCCGGCGGGCGCCCAGACGGTGCGGCCGTGACGCGTTCCTGCTGCAGCCGCGCGCCCCGGCCCTGGAGCGCTGACCTCTGGCCCCGTACAGCCCCGCGCCCCGGCCGGAGATCGCGCCCCAGCTTCCAGCCCCGCCGCGCATGCTGCCCCCGGAGTGAACCGAGCAGCCAGCCTCCCGTGGATGCCCGGACGGACGGACGGCCAGCAGTGAGCAAGCTTCCCCGCACCAGTCGGGCGCCTCCTGCACAGCGGCGGCCACCCCGTAGCCCCCGCGCCAGCCCGGAGGGCGCAGCGCTCGGGAGGAGCCGCGCGGGGCGCTGATGCCGCAGGGCGCGCCGCGGAGCGCCCCGGAGCAGCAGAGTCTGCAGCAGCAGCAGCCGGCGAGGAGAGAGCAGCAGCAGCGGCGGCGGCGGCGGCGGCGGCGGCGGAGGCGCCCGGTCCCGGCCGCGCGAAGCGGACATGTGCAGGCTGGGCTAGGAGCCGCCGCCTCCCCCCCCGCCCAGAGATGTATTCAGCGCCCTCCGCCTGCACTTGCCTGTAAGCGCCCGCGCGCGGGGCTGCCTACCCTGCCTGGCCGTCTGTCCGTGTGCCTGTGACTCTGTCGCCCGCCCGGCCGTTCGTCTGACTTTCCGACTGCGTGTCCGTCTGTCTGTCCGCGCGGCCCCCTCCCTCAAGTCCCACTGACCACCTCTCCATCTCTCTCCCGCAGGTGTTTACACTTCCTACTGCTGTGCTTCCAGGTACAGGTACGTAGGATCCTGACTCTGCCCTCCCCCTGCCCCTACCTCGCGGTACAGGCCGACCCCCTTCCGTGGGCCGCGCCCCCTCCTTGTGCCCCACCCCTACTGGGCGCCGAGCCCAGTGCACCTGTTCCCAGGGCGCCAAAGGGCGGCTCCGCGCGCGCCCAATGCCGGCGAGGGACCAGCCAAGGGCAAGGGGCTCTGCTGCAGGGCTCAGACTGGCGCGGCCCCAGTTGGCCTCGGCTGGGAGGAGATCCCCGGAGCCAGCGGACTCAGCCGCTGCAGTGTGCTCAGCTCCAAGCCCCCTGCCCACAACCGGGGAGGAGTTGGGACCTGGGGATTTTTTCTGCCAACTGTCCCTTAATATCTCCGCTCGCTCTTCCAAACAAAAAGGCTCCTTTGAGCCGAATGGATTTTGAGTCCAGGGAGAGAGCTTCAGTTGTAAATTACTCTGTGGTTTCAAAGGCGTTTGCAGGGAGGAGAGAGAGAGAGAGGGAGGGAGGGAGAGAGACAGGTCTAGGAGAGTCTCGATGAAAGGTAGCAGAGACGGGCGCTCCGCTCGGGCTGCGAGGCCATTGCCCTTGAAGCCTCTCCGGAATGGGCCACGCTCCGCACACCCTCGTCCAAGGTGGTGCAGCCCTGGGCTGGTTCCCCGCTTTGCTCCCCGCTCGCTCGCTCTCTGTGAATCAGAAGAGGGCTTGGCGCTCAGCCTGGAAAGCACTTGCTAAAATCTGATCTGTTACTTCAGCAGCTTTCAGACTCGGGAAGGTCTTGGCACGCAGACAGTTGGAACACTCTGGCTTCCAAAGCCGTGGAAATGAAGGAAGGGGGGGGGGCAGAGAAAGAGAAGAGGGAAAGAGGGAGCGACTTCAGCCCCGATTAGAACCAGACCAGGGCTGCCTCAGCATGGTTTGGGGGGGGGGCAAAGGAAAGGGGAATAGGAAGTGCCAGCTGCCCTAGCCCCCCACCCACCTAGAGCTGCAAGGGAGGGGACTTAGGAGGAGCTGGATTGGGGCCAAAAGAGATGATCTGCCCCTTCCCCCTCTGAGTTGAAGGCAGGTGTCCTCACAGGGTTAGAGAGGATGCTTAGGTTTTAGCCTTTTGGGTTCCAGAGGTGCCCCAGAAGAACCTTGAGCAGGGAAAATGGTGGCTCTCCCAGCTTTATGGCATAAGGAATGGTGTGTGTGTTGAGTGCTTTTGAGACCCAGTGTCACCTCTTTCAGTGCTTGGTGTAGTGGTGGGTCTGCTTACCTGCCCTTACACTCCTGGGAGAGGATCCTTACCATCAGGATGGACATTGGGCTGGGGGAATCTAGTTGGGGCTGGGGGCTGTGAGGATGGCTGGCTGGATGGCTGGCTGGACGGATGGACAGACGGACTGATGGGTTCTTTCCCCCAGCCTGGGCAGGCTGAGGTCCCCAGTGACTCCTTGAATCAATATAACTGGAGTCAGTAACTTAAAACTGGCTGTTTGCCAAAGCAGATGTGACCCTGTGGTGGCGGGGGCAGGGATGGGAATGGTTGGTGTCAAAGAGAGAGGCCAGTGCCAGGCATGACCTGCCTGATTTGCAGCTGAGTCCCCAAGCAGAGGGCAGGCCCCAGGGTCATTCCAGGGGATCTGCTTGTCTGCCTTGGGTGAGAGCTCTTCTCCTGCATGTTGCACCTGGGGATGGGGGAATGCTGCAGTGGCCATGGGGGTAGAGATCTGTGCACTCCTGCTGCCTGCTGCCTCTCTGTGCTTAAAGCAGACCCAGGAGGGGTTGCTGCGTCGTCTTTGTGTTCTCCGGGGAAGCACAGGGAGGGAACCTGGAGTCTGCATCCCACTTCGACCTCCTGGCCTACAGCTAGAGCCAGCCTCTCAGGAAAGAGCTGGGTGGTCCATCTGGGTTAGGACTTCAAGCAGGTGATGGAGCCTCCGCTCCCCCCCTCTCACCTCTTCCTTTCTTTTCAGACTTTCCCCATCCAAACTGCTGTAAGACTGATGAATTTAACCCATGGTCCAAGCGCCCATAGAGTCTCTAAGGATGGGATTCTGGAGGAGGCAGGCCCCTGATATGTCACATCAAAATGGTGCCCAAATGTGCCCACAGATTTTCAAAAGCATCTCTGATTCCTAAAAGATAAAGAAATGGCAGGCTCATGTCCCCATTCATGGTCTAAGAACAAAGGTATAGTGGCCATTAGAAGTAGAGATGAGGGGTGGGGGGTGGGCTTCGAGTGTTCGTAGCTGGGAGTGTGAAGCCTGCTCCTTGCTCAGGCGGACATTGGGCAGGCAGAGGGGAGAGCATCTACTTCCCTGGCGGGGTACACTTAGAGAGGGGGACAGGAGCTCCCTTGGTGAGCAGGGGCTGGGAGAGGCCTCCTTGCGTGGTGGGAAGGGCTCAGAGTTTTGCAGCCTGGTGGTCTGGGCCTGAGCCCCAGCCTCATCTTTCCTCAGCTGTAGACCTCTGTGAGTCTGAGCTCATTTGTGAGCGGGTGGACTGGAGGCTGAAGCGATACATGACAGGGACGGAAGGAGGTTTGGAGAGTCTCATCCACCCAGGAGCGTATGTTGTTCTGCTGGGAAATGGATCTATCTATGCCCTTCCCATCCGCACCTCCCTGGTTTGGGGAACTGCTCCAGTCTTAGCAATAGAGTTTCTGGGCTCTTCCTTTCTTCCCACCCATCAGCCATCCGGCCCAGAATGGGCCCCCACCTCCAGACGGACACCGCCTTCCCCCGGAGGCAGGCCCCCATGGGGTGAGCCCTGCCCCCCCCACCCCCCGGCCCCTGCTGGCCACCCCAGGAAGCAGGAAGCTGGGAATTTAATAAAATCCCTTCTCCACATGACTTGGGACACCGCGGATAGCTCAAATCGGAAGAATTTTAAAAATTTCCGAAGGGAGCAGGCGGCGTGACCAGTAAATTGCTTTTCTGCACTTGGCTGAGCGTTGACAATGACACCGGGCTGGGCCTTTCACGCAGTGTGGCCGGCACCTGCCTGACATTGTTCCTGCCGTCAGGCTCGGCCAGGTCCTGGCCTTCCCCAGACAGGCCAGGCTTGAGGCGGGCCAGGGAAGGGGGGCTTCCGCCACCCACCCGCTGTCACTCCCACAGCACCATTCCCCTCTCACCACCCGGTGTGTTCAAGTTTTGGAGATTCCTTCCACACCCGCTCTGGACCTGACCACCCCCTGCACCTGACTTCCTCTGGGAGGCTTAGAACCCTCCTTCCAGCTGGCTAGAATAGGAAAGCCAGAGACAGAGTCCTCTGGGACATGAGCAGGATGGGGAACTGTCCTGTTGAGTAGCACCTTTGGCTTCTTAGGGCGGTGACATCATCCATCCATGTCCAGTCATGTATTTATTCAAAACTCTGCTTCTTGCTGGATCTGAGAACAAGTCTAGTCAGTTCCTGGCCTCAAGATGCTCCCATTCTAAGGGGGGCGGGGGCGGGCTGTGATCCTGCCTCCTGAGAAGTGCAGGGGGGGCAGGCATATCCTGTTCTGTCCACCCAAGCAAGGCTCCAAGGCTCTGGAATCCAGAAGCTTGTTTCCTTCTTCCTGTCATTTTTCCTCCTGAAGTAGGTGGGGTAATATTCCTATTCACCGTTGGAGAGACTGAGGCACGGAGTGGGGAAGGGATTTGTTCAAGGCCAATGCTAAGACTCAAGACTCTGGATTCAAGGTCTTGTATTCTTTCCATGACACCAGACAGACTTCTTCAGAAAGAATACCGGTGGGGCAATGAGAGTTCCATGGGGCATGCTAGGGGTTCTCAGTGAGAGCTTCCCCTTGGATTCTCACCGGTAGGGTCTCATGGTACAGATGATCAGAACCCAGATAGGTATCTGACAGAAGGCACCTGACTTGGAGTCTGCAGGCCCTGGTTTTTGTAGAATGTTCTGGACTGAAAGGGTCCCAGAGCCATAGGTGGGTGTTTAGGAGGGTAGGGCCTGGGGGATTCTGTACTCCCCTCCCAGCTTCATTCCCAGTAGGGAAGGGGAGGGGACACCCTGCCAGCATTCCTGTAGCCCAGTAGCGTCACACGCTCTGAGATAAGGAGGTAGATTGTTTAAATATCTTGTGGTTGTCTCTGCCAGTGTCAGCAGGCGTGGGATAGCTCTGAGGTCACATTGGGCCCCCAAAGGGAGATGGAAGGTGACAGGGAGGAGACTTCCTCGCCTCAGCAGGACCTTCTGGCTCTGACGTGGTCTTTTAGCAGGAGACGTATAGGTGTGGGAAATCAGGGCGCAGACCCATCAGGCCAACAGCAATACTTAGAGGCCACCACCAGGCACGGTGTCCTTGCCATGGGGCAGACAGGCACTTCTTCACATCATGGAGGCTCAGCCTCACAACCAGCCTGCGATGAGGGAATTCTGCAGAAAAGAAAGCGAGGCTCAGAGGCATGACATAACTGGCCTCTGGCCACACAGCACGAGAGAGGCAGAGCTGGCCTCGAGTCTGGGTCCCCCGGCTCCAGGCCCCAGGATTATGAAATAGCAGTATGAGGGTTCTGGCAGGTCCCAGCCTTGTTCCAGTGGCCGCCCTGACTTATCTTTGCTGTATTGCTGTATGACCTTGAGCAAGTTACTTAACCTCTCCGGTCTCAGCTTCTGCATGTGTAAAATGGAAAGAAAACTACCAAAAGAACGATCCCTGCTCCCTAAAGGTGGAAAACAAGGGTCAGCACACCAGCCCCTGGGTCTCTTGTTTGGGGAAGCCTCCCTTGCCCCCATAACCATGTCAGTGTGGCAAGCTCCCCTTTCCCAGGGCCCTGTCACCTCCTGGTGACAACGACAGGGGAGATGTGGATGGGTCCCTCTCTGGGGGCAGCGGCTCTCTTCCACCTCTGTGTGCCCCATTTTTTTTTGCTGGGTCATGTTGCCGACCACTCACAAGGACTGTGGTCAAACACTCAGGGATAAGGCAGTGCCAAGGGCCATGCCAGGCTGCCCCGGGCTTGGGGAGAGCTGCCACACCTCAGAGGGGGCTGAAACCTGTCATCTCCACTTTGGGCCTGAGGATGGGGACTTGTTCTGGAACATCAGTGGGTGAATTGGCCCCTCAGGCTTTAGTCAGGTTGCCGGTAGGGGCTGGGAGAGGTTTGGGGATTATTGCTCTCATATCTAAATGGCACAATGCTCACGGGTCACTTAAAACGCTCCTGTGCCAAAGATGGGGCCGAGGACAAGCCTCTCGTGGGCCACTGAGCAGAAACACTCTCAGGACCCTTGGGATCAGTCCTGGCTTTGTCACTGGCTCATGGGGTGACCTGCCTCTCTGGGCCTCAGTTTACACAGCTGGGTATCAGTGAGGTGAGCTAGCCGACTTCTGTGGAGCTTGAACGCATGAGCTTTGGTGTAGGAGGGACCTAGGTTAGAACCATGTCTGTGCTGCTGGGCAAATTTCTTAACGTCAACCCTTTGCAGTTTTCGGCTTTTCCCACCTGTAAAGTGGAGTGACGAGAGGGACCCGCTTCTTAAGAGTCAGTGTGGGAGTTGAGATAACGCACGCAGGGTGGCTGGCAGAGTGGCTGACACTCTGGCAATATCCAAGTGACAGTAGCTATTGGGTCATTTCCCTGCTCCATGTGTGTGTCAGGTGCGTACCGTTCTGCAGTACTGAGCAAGGCTGGGAAGGATATACTCCTTGCGTCAGTGGCCTCAGGGCTCCTCTTGTCTAGGTTGAGAGCCCATCCCTTGGACTTAGGTCTGCACCTGAGCCTCACTGCACCCCCCTCCTAGGCTGTGTGGCCTTGGGCAAGATACTTAACCTCTCTGAGTCTCTGCCTCCTCGTCACATGGGCAATAGGGATGATAGTACCACTCCCAGGCATGTTGGGAGGTGTAATCAAAGCTATGTCTTGGGCCAGGTATGCAGTAGGTGCTCAGTTATGAGGCTGCTCCTCATTAGCCATCAGCAAACATTCATGGGACACTTGCTGCATGGGTGGCTTTGGACGGGGTTTTGGAGGGGATGCCAAGGAGGCATCCATTCAGCTTTGCCCTCAAAGCGTTCCCTGTGAAGAGAGGACTGACGCTTTGGGCAGCTTTATTTGCTCCCCACCCCCATTCTACCACTGCCTTGGAACCCCTTTGTACTCTGTCACTGTCACATGACCCGGTGTTCTCCATGGGGCTCACGGGGATGCACAGGAGCTCAGGCTTGGGGTCCAGCCCACCACATCACACCCTGTCTGGGCCACTCCATAGTCTCATGACTGAGCAAATTGCTTGGCTTCTCTGTGGCTCATTTTTCATGTGGGCATTAGAGTAGAACCTCCCTCTTGGGGTTGCTGTTGGGGTGAATTGTGGCTACCCCAGGGGAAGTACTTGGCACAGCACTTGGATCATTATAAGTGTTAAGTAAATGTGAGCTTCAGTTAGGCATTTGACTTTGGTGTGTCTGGAGGCCCGTTTGTCTACCAGCTCGTGGTTCCTGGAAGTCAGGGGAGGCTGAACCCATCCCGAGGGCCCCATAGCATCCGGCACAGACCTGGTGAGCAGGCTGAGTGTTGAGTCAGCGATTTGAAGGAGCCCCAGCTTCTCTGGGGCCAGGCACCTGCATTCAGGCCCTGTCTGGCACCAGCCGTGGGCTGAGGGAGCTCAGGACCTATCCCAGCCCTTGGGGACTTGAGAGAAATCGGAGGGATCTGTGCAGGGAGACAGGGGCTCAGGGTGCCATGGGTACTTAGGAGAAGGGCCATGAAACCCGACGGAGGGCTGGAGGATCTGACCAGGGAAGATGCCCCATTTGAATCTCAGATTAAGAACAAGTTGGGCGAGGACTCTGTGAACGTGCATGTATGTGTGTGCATGTATGTGTGTATATGTGAATGCGCATGCATGCATGTGCGTGTGTGTGCATTTGTGTGAGTGTGTGTATGGAAAAGCCATTGCAGGCAATGGGACATCTCTACATGGAAGCCTGATGTGCTCAGGGGACTCCGAGCCAGTTAGAGCATCAAGTTTAGGAATAGGGGTGATGGGAAAGGCCAATCATAGGCATTGAATGCTGGAATAAAGGGCTTGTTTCTGATCTTGTAGGCATGTTGGACCACTCCCCACTCACGTGCATTAAGGGATTTGAAGAAGGGATTGGCAGGAAGGGGAAAAGAAGGGAGCTTGAGTCTTTAGGGGTCCTGCCTTCTTCCCCAAGCTGGCTTCAGGCTTGACTGCCGGGGGTACCTGTATTGATCTGTACGGAGAAGGCTGATGTGTGGGGAGAGGGGCTTCTAGTCAGCCCCTTGGGTGGCAGCACCTCCCTCCCATGCTGATGCCTCAGCCCTGCCAGTCAATACATTGATAGCCCTGGGAGCTTAATGGACAGGCTTGGGGGTGGGGAAGGGCCCTTTGCAACGTCACTGTTCTGGCTGGGTTGGGTGTGGGGACGATGACAAGAGAGAGGGGAGAAGCCTGGGGCTGAGGGGTGAATGGGAGTGTGAATCTGAGCCAAACTCACATCCAGGGGTGGGCTTGGCCTTCCCCCTTTCCTTTCTGTCCACAGATGCCAGCTAGGGGAAATTCATGGGCTCTAGAGCCAGAGATGGGTTCAGATCTTGGCTCGGTTGCTTTGTGTACAACATTGTGGATAAGCCGCTTGGCCTCTCTGTGTCTCCTTTTGTCACAGGAGTGGCAAACCTGCCCAGGTTGTGTGAGGAGAACAGAGACCATGCCTGCCATGTGCTTAGGTCAGGCCTGGTGCAAAGAAAGTGGCCAGCAAGTGGGAGCCAGTGTGGGTCTCACCCTCTCAGATAATAATCCCCAGTGCACTGCGGCGGGCAGCAACTCCTGGGCCCGAGTCCAGACCTGCTCTCTAGGAAGAGTTTGGGGAGCTGCAGTTTGGGGTGGAGAGCGGGGCTGACTCTACCAGCGACCACTCCTAGAGGGGTGAGTTGAGAATTTGGAGAAGCTCTGAAAGCCCTTGGCAGGGCTGGCCACACTGGTGCTGGAGGAGGAGGCAGGCGGTGGTGGAATGTGGGCGGAAGTCTGTGGGCTGCCCCTCCAGGGACCGAGGAGACCCTCCCTTTCTGGGCAGGCTGCCTGGAGACAGGGGCATGGATTATAGGAGGCCTCAAGGCTGGGGACCTGGGCGGGAGGGGGCAGTGTGACCCCATCCTCCTCTGGAGTTAGGGGGAGTGAGCTCAAGGCCTTCAGCCCTTTCATGTTTAATTCCTGCTCCAGTCCCTGCCCCAACTGTGGCTTGTGGCCAGAACGCAGTTGCCATCCTGAACTGAGGGAAGGGAGGGGTTGGAGAGAGGGGAGAACGAAGGCAGGCAAGGCTTAAGTGCTGGAATGCTTGTGCTCTAGGCTGACGGGGATTTGAATCTTGATTCCTTTGCTCACTAGCGTGTGACTCTGGATGTGGGAGGCCCCCTCTCCAAGCCTCAGTTTCCTCGTCTGTAAAATGGGGACTGTACTCAAACCAACTCATGGGGCCATTCTGGGAATTACGTGAAGCAGTTGACCTAAAGCAGTTCTTACACTCAATAAGCAGTGGCCATTTGGGGCGCCTGGGTGGCTCAGTGGGTTAAAGCCTCTGCTTTCGGCTCAGGTAATGATCCCAGGGTCCTGGGATCGAGCCCCACATCGGGCTCTCTGCTCCGCGGAGAGCCTGCTTCCTCCTCTCTCTCTCTGCCTGCCTCTCTGTCTACTTGTGATCTCTGTCTGTCAAATAAATAAATAAAATCTTAAAAAAAAAAAAAAAGCAGTGGCCTTTCAGAAAACAAAACACAAGAAAAGGAAAAAGAAAATAATTGTGGCTGTTGTTCCTAATACCATCTTTTTTTTTCCGAGATAAATAAGACAAGCAGTCCCTATTCTGTCAGTGAGAAAATCAAGGGTTAGAGAAATCCAAGATTTGGGCTGGAGCCGGACGGCCCCAGAGGTCAGTCAGTGCTGGTCATCTTGTTGAACGTCTGTGGTGTGTATGCTGAAGTGAAGCCTGATGGGGAAGGTGGCGGTGCGGCCCAGGAAGAACTAGGAGCCCCCAACATGTCTTCAGAGCAGGAGTGTGATGGGGAAGCCGAAATCTACAGCCAGATAGAGCAGGGGTGGCTGATGATACCCCAGTAGGAGGGGACCTGGGTTGACGCCTGGGAGCGGGCGTTGAGATAGCCCCAATCTCTTTCCACCCCATGGAAGGTTCCCCCCAAGGTGCCTCAGGGAAGAGGCTCAGAAGATAGGAGAGGCCAGATGGTGCAGGACCCCGAGTGGGCACCGTGCTGTGGGCACTGGGGAGCCAGGCTGAGTGGGCAGTCGGAACTGGCCTCATTCTGAGCATTAGAGAGCCATGCCCTAAGAGGGAGACTGCAGGCCAGGCCAAAGGTGGGAGGCTCTGTCCCACTGGACCCCTTGTCTGTGCCAGGGCCTGGGACCTTGACACACCTTGGGAAAGATTTGAACCTGTCAGGCCATTGCTGCCTCTGTGCCATTCCTGGATTGAGGAGTGAATATTTCCACCACAGCCCAAGTACTCAGGGCAGGGAAGGGGCTGGTAGGGAAGGGTAATGGCGGGGGGGGGGTGTCTTAAGCTGCAGGGGGACCCCACTATGGGCCATCCTGCTGTGGGGAAAGCTGCTTTGACCCAGAAGAGAAGCTGGAGTGGAGGGAAGGCAGAGTCACAAAGGTGCCTTCCTCTGCCCAAGGACACGTCCTGGCTGTGCCCACCTGCTCACCTTGTGAGAGCCACCGTAGTCTCATTTTCCCCCCCTGCAGCTTCTCAGCACCCAGGTGACTGTCCCCCTGGAGGGGGTGAGCCCGTGGACAGCAGCGCCGGCTCTTCTCGGAGGGCCTGGAAGACAGGCCCCCTCTCAGGCCAAGTGACCTGCCCCCCAGTGAGCAGGAAAGCAGGAGGGAGAGAATGTTCCCAAGGC
Source organism: Mellivora capensis (assembly GCA_004024625.1). Taxonomy (NCBI): domain Eukaryota; kingdom Metazoa; phylum Chordata; class Mammalia; order Carnivora; family Mustelidae; genus Mellivora; species Mellivora capensis. The sequence goes on along the minus strand of PISX010002548.1, from coordinate 139,216 downwards.
AGATGCTAGAGCTCTGCTTGCCCATGTTCCAGCTCTGTATCCCTGGAGAAGTACCTCAAAGGTGCAGTCTACACAGTGAGCTCTGACGGACACCCACCTCCTGGAGTGGCTAAGGAGGTAGCACGTCTGGGGGTTCTTAGCAGAACACCTGGAACAGAGGGAAGCTCAGCAATTGAAAGCTTTCAGACGTCCCATTGCCATCCCTCTGTGAGGCACTCTGCTCGTCTGGGTAGTAAGTGCTGGGGCTGATTTTGGCCTGCAGGTTTCCCTCATCCCGGCCACATCCATTTTGCAAGCATTCGTTGGGTACTTCCTGAGGCCAGAACCGGAGACCTCAGGATGAGCCAGACAAGCTGCAGTCTGGGCCTGATAAACCATTACAGTAATGCCCAGAGACCCTAACCCAGCTGGCGTGGGGGGAGGCAGGGCAGGAAAGGGCTTCTGAAGGAGGTGCCTGAGGGTGGGTGTCAGCTGGGCAGGGGGCAGGGTGCCCTGGGCAGAGGACCTGACCTGTGCAAAGGCCCGTGGCTCCCTAGAGGTCTTGCCCAGGAAGCCCAGGGGTCTCTGCCTTTTCAGAAGGAGGGACTCTGTTTATGTGTCAGAGGCCACCCCTGCTACCTCCCTTGGGAAGGATGTGACCACAGAATGTGGCTTAAATGGTGGAAGCTGGGCAAGATGGATTGTTCCCTCCACATCCTGGGGAAGGGCCACCGGATAGCCCCTGCTGACCCTGGGTCACCCGCACTGCCTCTGTCCAGTGGGCCAGGGAGAAAATCATTAATGGGAGGCTGGCTTCTGGGGCAGGGCAGCTCCCCTTGGGGACCCAGGGTAAGGAGATTGGTTTGACCTCGGGTCGATAAGGTCTCCTGTGAGCAGGAGGAGAGTTGGAGGACAGGGGAGGAGGTTGGAGACCCGCCCTTGGGGGGAGGGGACAAGGCGAGGCTCCCTTAGGAAGTCATTCGGGGGGAGGTCGAGGCCCATGGATGGGGGTTCTTCAGGACATGTGCCCACCAGGTGTGAACCTCATGGGGTATGGAGTTCTTCCCTCCCTGAGCATCGGGATATGAGAAGAGGTGGGTCCCAGGTGCCAGACTCTGGCTGTGAATTGGTGACAGGGCCTGGTCATTGAGAATAGTGGGAGTGAAGGCTGTGCACCATTGGTGGGCCAGCCGCCAGGCCCCGCACCCCTGGCTGTGTGGCTCAAGGCAACCGACTTAACTTTTCCGAGCCTGGGTTTCTGCATCTGTCCGGCGGAGGGGGTAAGCCCTCCGATGGTGCAGCATCAGAGGTGATGATGTCTTCCCGGCCTGTGACTGTGTGCAGAGGTGCCCCTTCTGCAGGGATGGGAGTGTGATCTGCTTGTATTTCCAGACAGGCTCCGTCTGTGGGGTCTTACCTCTGAGAGGGCCCCCACGTGCTCTCTTAGTTACGTCTCCTGAGTACTCGCTTTGTGCTGGGCACTGTTCTAAGACTTTGTGTTTCGTCTGTGGAGCAGCCCGTGGGGTGGGTGCCATCATCACCCCTCTCATTTTCTAGGGAAGCTGAAGTCCAGAGGGGTTGGTAACTTGCCTTGGGACCCTTAATACGGGAAAGGTACACCCTCGGTTCTGACTCTGGGACCTCCTCCTGATGGTGCAGGTGGGGCAAGCAAGGCCCAGCAAAATGGGGCTGGAAGAGGGGCTTTGGAGCCATAACTGGGGCTGATTCTGCCGTGGCTTGTTCTGGGACCTTGTCAATTTAGCTTTGAGGCCTCAGTGTCCTCATCTGTAATGTGGGATAATAGTTCCACCCTGGGGATGATAGTGGAGGATCAATAATGTGGTCCAGCTGGAGTGCCTGGGGGGCCCAGGCTAGCAACAGGGGACATGTGCATGTCAGCTTGAGGACAGAGACCCTGGGCTGGGCATGGGATGTGGCAATGACGAGAACATGGTCCCTGCCCTCGGGAGCTCACGATTTATAGGTGAGACAGATGCTTTGACAGGCTGATGGGAGTGGGAGTGGGGTCTCATGAGAGTGGGGTCCTTCCTGCCCAGCATCATGTTGGACCTCGTGGGCACACAGCACAAACCAAGAACACTGTCTGGGCATCAAGAATTGTTCAGCTTTATGGTGAAGATGGGATGGAACAGGCATACATTTAGTAGGGCCTAGGAAAACCCAATTTGATAGTAAATGGAGTGACAGGACTCCACATCTTTCCATTGTTCATTTGTCCATTCATTCATGCATTCAAGAAATGTTTGAGTTTCTACTATGCTACATGCTGGGGTTATAGCAGCAAACAAGAAGGAGACAGCCCCAGCTTTCATGGTACTGCCAATATAATGTTGGGGGGAGACAGACAAAAGCCAGATAAGTAAATGTTATGTCAGTTTGGTCAATGTTAGAAGGAAAAAAACAGCATGACAGAGAGATGGAGAATGGTAGAGGTAGAGCTGCTTCAGAAAAACAGCCGAAGAAGGCCAGTCTCAGGGATGTGACATTGAGCAGAGATCCTAATGAAGTAAAGGAGCCAGAATGTAGAAATCTGAGAAAGACCACTGAAGCCAAGGGAAGAGCAAGTGCAAAGGCCCTGAGTCAGGTGTGTGTTTTGTGTTTGGAATGCTCGGTGGCATAGTAAGGCAGCCGGTATAAGCAGGGGTGAAGAGTTGTAAAGGGTGAAGAGGGGGCTCACCCTGAAGACCTTGAGGCGGTGGTGGGGACCTTTGTCTAAATGTGATGGGAAGCCCCAGAGTGTGGAGGGGGATGGAGCATTACTCAAGGTGACTGGGTTCGGTGGAAGCCAGACGAGCAAGGGGCAAGAGTGGGAACAGAAGGCTGGTGAGGAGGTGGCCGCAAGTTGTCCAGGTGAGAGGTCATGTTCAGGACGGGAGACTGAGAGATACATGTTGACATAGCCAAGGGCAGCTTCCTGGAGGATGTGGTCAGACATGAACTAAACTTCTGAGGATATGGGGAGTTTTGGTGGGAGATGCAAAGTGAAGTCCCCCCCAAGAGAGGCCAGGAATGTGGGCAAATGCCAGCTGAGGGTGGGTGAGCGTGAGGACTCCCTGGTCACGCAGAGGAGGCCCCCCGGCATCTACTCCTAGGGACGAGTGACAGTGGATTCTGGCCCACTCCTTCCCGGGGTGACTAGTCAGGCCTCTGTCCTTCCCTGCTGTGCACCCAATCAGCAGCTCTATGTGCCCCACCCTTCTCCCATTTTCTTTTTCTTTCTTTTTTTTTTTTTTAAAGATTTTATTTATTTATTTGAGAGAGAGGCAGTGAGAGAGCATGAGCGAGGAGAAGGTCAGAGGGAGAAGTAGACTCCCCGTGGAGCTGAGAGCCTGATGCGGGACTCGATCCCAGGTCTCCGGGATCATGACCTGAGCCGAAGGCAGTCGTCCAACCAACTGAGCCACCCAGGCGTCCCCCTTCTCCCATTTTCATACCGATTTTGATCCTATACTCCCCACCTGCTCACCTGATCCTCATGACCACCCTGGTCTGTAATCAGGGTAGGGGCTCTGCCCTGCTCTTTCACTGAGAAAGAGTCTGTGTGCCCAAGGTCACAGGAGAAAACTCGGCTCCGGACTTCTTGCTTTAATTTGGGGCTTTGGTGGAAAGGTCGCAAGCTTTGCTGTCAGTAGACCGAGGTCTGCTTCTTAGCTTTGCCACTTCTCGGCTAGGCCACCTCAGGCGACATGCTTTCCCTCCCTGAGCCTTGTTGCCTCATCTGTGCAGTGGGATGGTAACAGAGCAGGTGTGGGTCTACGCTGGACCCAGGGCCAACAAGGAGCGGGTCCTGGCCATCTGGTGTGAACACAGCTGCTGCGTGCAGGGCCCCCAGTCTTTCCCCGGTAGACCACTGATGCCGCTCTCCCTGGCCAGGTGCTGGCGGCCGAGGAGAACGTGGACTTCCGCATCCACGTGGAGAACCAGACGCGGGCCCGAGACGATGTGAGCCGAAAGCAGCTGCGGCTGTACCAGCTGTACAGCCGGACCAGCGGGAAGCACATCCAGGTCCTGGGCCGCAGGATCAGTGCCCGCGGCGAGGACGGGGACAAGTATGGTAGGTACCAGCCCCCTCATCCCTCACCCAGCCCGCAGGTTCAAGTCCCAGGTCTGCCCTGTCCTGGCTGTGTAACTTGGCACCTGGCACAGCCTTTCTGGCCCTCGGCTTCCTTGTCTGCAAACTGCAGGTGTGGTGTGTCTCCCAGAGACCTTGGTGGGAGCACTCACTCCTTTGCTGGGGAAGGCCAGTGGTCATGGGTATCTGCGGCTTCCCTGGCATGGCCCAAAGCTGGTAGCCGCTCCCCATGGCCTTGCTTCACCAGCCCTGGGTTCGGGCGCTCAGAGAGGTGGGAGCCTCTGGGTAGTGTTTTCTGGATGCTGCTGGTGGTGCTGGGTGCACATGGGTGTGAGCATGGGTGGACGTGGGTGCGAGCACGGATATATGCTCTGTAAGCTTGAGCTTGTACACCTGTGAGGAATGGTGCTCCTAGCCCCTCAGGCTGTGGTCCCTTTGACCTGCCCTTGACCTGAAACCGCCCAGCCCTCCTCTGGGATGTTTGGGAACCATTCCTTACCTCATGCTGCCTCTGCAAGGGGGCTGGGAGGAATGAGACACCCTGAATCCCTTGCCACCCCACACGCCCAGCTCACAAAACCCTCAAAAGTGAGAGAAACACATAGGACTGCACTTTCCCAGAGCCTCGAGAGGATTTGGGGAACTCTGTCCCATGGGTTCTTGCCTCCTGAGGCCAGGTTCTGAGAGGTGTCCCAGCCAAACCCCCCCACCCCCCCGCCCCGGCCTTGGGCAGGGGAGCTGGGGCTGCAGGAGGCCGATGTGTGGGGCTGGGGCTCGGGTCCCGGGTGTGTGTTGTGGGCCTGCCAGCCTAGCCTGTTCGGGGTTGATGCCCCACTTGCCCGCCCGCCCCTGCTCGTTGCAGTCAAGACATGACAACAAGACAAATAATTTCTTGGACCTTTTATCTTGGACACCATTTATTTTCCCTCCGCCCCAGGGCAGGACTGACCTCATGGTAGGGCCCAAGTGTGGCAGCTGCGCCGTCACTGGGGGCTGGGGCAGGCCAGGCCGGGCAGGGCTGGGCCAGCCTGGGCTCCCCGTCTCCAGGCCAGCTGCCTCCCTTCTCCCTGTGCCATCACTTTTTACTGCTTCTATTCCCCTCCCTCCCTCCCTCTTTCCCCTTCTTCCTTTCTCCATCTTGCCGCTGCTGCATTTCTCCTGACCTCTCTCTCTCAGTCCTTCTCCCCTCCTTCCTGGTGCTCAGCCCTTCCCCTCTTTGTGTCTGTTCATCTCTCTGTCTCCCCCTCCCCACAATCTCTGTCCTCCCTGCCTCCCTCCCTCGGATCACAGCTTTCCAGTCCCTCCTCCCCACCTCTCCCAGGTCCTCTGCTGGCCGCCTCTCTGGGCCCTCTGTCTCTCCGTGCTCCCCGCTGTGCTGGGCAGACCCAGGTGGTGCTTTTCCCTGGGATCTGCTGTCCAGTTGCTGCCAGGGAAGGGGCAGCTGGCTGGCCGGGGCAGGAGGGAGGTGCCCTCCTGGGGAGTCCCTGGAGCTCTCACTGGCCCCTCCAGGCTGGGAGAGTACGGGGGCCGGGGGGGGGCTCAGACGCTGGTCTGAACCATCTGTCCATGCCCTGAGACAGGAGGTAGGAGTTCGGGAGGGAGAGGAGCCCAGAAATGGCCACCCCTCACTCCAGAAGTTACTTGCCTCTCATTTCCTCTGCCTGAGCCAGACAGAGACTCAGGGGATCTCGTATGCTGTGTGACATCAGGCAGGTCCTTTACCTCCTCTGGGCCTCAGTTTCCCTTCTGTACCGTACTAGGCTGTAGCATACTAGGACGACAGCAGTGCTTCCTGAACATTAACATGCCTGGGAGTCACCAAGGGATCTGGTTAGGTGCTGATGTTCATTTGGTGGGTCTGGGGTGGGACCTGAGCTCTGCACTTCTAACCCATGCCCAGATGGTGCCGACGGGCCACACTCGGCACATCCGGGAACTAGCCCATTTTGGCTTCTCCAGCCCCACAAGCCCCAGACTGAATCATTCTCTCTCAAGGAATATGTTTATCACTCCTCCAACCCACCCCCTCTTCTCCCCCCAACAGCCTGGGCAGGCATCGTGGGGCTTTGCTGGCTGGCCGCTGAGGCTGCTTCATTTAAGTGTCGCATTAGAAACGCAGATGAGGCAAAGGGACCCCATCTGTGAGCTCTGGGAGAGGAAGTGAGACAATGGAGCCAATTGAGGCTTCCAATCTAGATAATCAATACAAATATTATTGGGAAGGTGATTTATGTGGCCAAGCCAGCCTGGAGGATGGGGCTGTGGTAGGGGCCTGCCCTGCCTGTGGGGGATGGGCAGCCAGTAGTCCCCCGTCAGGCCAGGAACCCCCTCACCCCCATCCCAGGACAGTCCCTCCTTCTCAGGACCCTGTGGGGCTGAGGATGATGCGGGCTGAGGCTTGCAGTCATAGGCATTTGTAATGCAGTCTGGGAATGGCAGCAAACACCAAGTATAAACATGGGCCCCAGGAACACCTGGAATCTAGAATCCTGACAGACACCTGGAATCTCAGATTCGGTGGCATCCTAAGGTGTTGGACTAGGTAGGGGCAGGCACAGGCGTGGGCCCACTTTAGTCTGGGGCCTGGCCCAGGAGCTCTTGGCCTGCTTTACATCTTTACATCTGTGAGCGGTCTTCGGTGAGATCTGCAGAGAAGTCAGCCGGGCTCCCACAGCCTGAGGATCTCCTAAGGGCTCCCGGTGAGATCTGCAGAGAAGTCAGCCGGGCTCCCACAGCCTGAGGATCTCCTCAGGGCTCCCGAAAGCCTTCCCAGAGCGCTTTAGGATGCTAAGGGTGGGCGGGGCGCTGGAGGGACAAGTGTGCTAGCCCAGGAAGCTGAAGGTTTAGGAACGGGGACTGCTGGCGGGCCCGTGCCTCCGGGTCGCGCCACCCTGCCCCCCTAGCATGGTTACATCAGGCCCTCCCCTTCCTGCCCTTGGCCCTGGCCACCTCTGTCGTGTAGGTAGTGGCCCTGTTGCAGAAACAGCCCCAGCAGGCAGGACACCTGCCTTTTGGCTGACGCTCTGCCACTGAGCAGCCCATGGAGCTTGGGGCAAGGGTGTCTGGCTCTGGGCTTAGTTTCTTCCTCTGCCACGTGAGGATGAGAAAGGCCTGCTCTACCTGCCTCTGAGACTGGCACACCTGAGCCCGGGGTGTGGCGGCTCCAGGTCCTCCTGGCTGCGGGAGGCTGGGCTGCCAGTGACACAGGTGGAGTTTCAGAGGAGGAGGACAGGGGGTGGGAGTGGGGTGGGGGAGGTAGTTGGGGGGGCCCTGAGTCCGTGCTCAGGGGAGTGGGGAGAGACCCTGGCAGTAGGAATGGTGGTGTGGGGGCAGTTCTGCTTTTATAAGCGCTATGATTAGATATTCTTTCCTGTTGTCATTTGAAAGAAAAAAGGATTTTCTACTTTACAAAAAAACCCCCACAAAAACCCCCTAAATCCAATGTTTTGTAGTAGGGCCAGGCTCCCAGGACTGACTGTGCCCAGAACAGCCATTGGAGGGGCTGTGTCAGACAGGAAGTTGATCTTTGAGGGGATGAGACTGTAGACTCCAGGGTAGAACAAGATTTGAGCCCAGCTCCACCACTTGCGGGCTGGAGATCTGGGGTCTGAGTTAGCCTTTCTGATGCTCTTTGCTCTTCTTTGAAATGGGGTAATAGAAATGAGAGCATCTCTTACACTCAAAGATTATGTGTGATTATTAAAGCAAAAAAAGATGAAGAATAACTACTTGAACTCATTACTGTTGTTTGGGTGTAGGGGTACCCTAATGGGCTCTGGGTAGAGGTTCCCCTCTCAGGAGCTGGTTCCTGGGGCTTTCAGAAGGGGCCAGGTGTCTCTCGTATCATGCGGCCCTGGCATGTCAGTTGTAGGCCCAAGAGGTATCTTCAGTGTGATTCCAAGCAGCAGGTCTGCTTGCCTTGGCTGCTGTTGGGCCCGAGGAGGCAGGGTCTTTGGACCTTCTTGCTGGGGGTGGTCTGATCATTTCTGTTTGAGCTGGGATCCCTCACTCACTCGGCACAGAATTATTGAGTCCTGGGGCTACAGTGTGAGACATACCTGGTTCCAGCCCCCAGGCTGCTCCCAGGCCAGAGACCCCTGCTCCATCTCAGGTGGCTAACTCTGAGTAGGAAGAGTCTAGTTCTCCAACTTCCAGTCGTGACCTTGGGGCCTTCTCACTCCCTCCCTGAGCCTGGGCTTCCTCCCCATTCATGGGGGCTGGGGGTGGGGTGTGGAGTTAGCACTCCTTGGCTTCCTTGAGAGCTCAGGCATGGATTCGTCTGTGAGTCCAGCTGTGGTACAGCTGTGCAGGGTCAGGAGGGGTCAGCCCATCCCAGCATGGGCCTGCATCTTCCTGCACTGCGAACATGAGCTCCTTGAAAGCAGTGATCCTTCACATCCCTATGTCCCATACAAGTCTTGGCAGAAAGCAGGTCCACATTTATGCTGGAGGAAGGCATAAAATAACTATGGGGCAGCTCCCAGCGTCATCGGGGACTGCCCTGTGTGGCTCACGAAGGAAGGTGTGGGGGGCGTCCAGGGCTTTGGCTGAGTGGGTGACAAGAGTGGGGAGAGTCCTCTGGTCCCATTTTCCTCATTCTGGAGGGCCAGAATGGAGGGCCTGCTGGAGGGCCGTGTTTCTACAAGGAGCAAGGGCTGGTGTGGCTGATGCCACAGAGACCCCCTACTCTCTGAGTCAGATGCCTGGAGTCTGTATAGCAGTCCAAAATGTGAGACGGCATCACTCCACTCTCTAAGGTGCTTGTCTCTCTTAGGGTTAAATCCCAGTCCCTGGACCAGCCTGGAATGGCCTGGTTCTTCATGACTCCTCCAGCCTCGCCTCGATGCCCCTTCCGTGTCCACTCGGCTCTGCAGTCCCACCCACCAGCCAACATGCCAGGTGTGCTCCTGGCTAAGGACCTTTGCGTTTGCTGTTCCCTCAACCCTAGGATGCCATTCTCCCAGACGGCCTCATGGCTGGCTCCCTCATTTCGCTCAGGCTTCTGTTCAATGGTCTCCTTGTCAGAGACTTCCCGTCTCCATTTCCTCGTGGGCAGTTTGTTCTTCCTAGCACTTACTGCTACTAGATATTACATGATGTAGTTAGCCTTTTGCTCCCTGTCTCCCCTGTTACAGTGCAAACCCCTTGAGGGTAGAGGGCTTCTGTCTGTCTTGTTCACTGCTGTATCTCCATGCACAGAGCTGGCCACCAGCAGGGGCTCAATGTGTGCTTGAGCCAGTGGCTGCGTGGACGAGCCCTGTGTGTGTCTGGGAGTGCTCCCCTGGGGCAGGTGCCGCACGGAGTTCAGGCACCCAGTAGATGCTTGGCAGATCAGTGCTCCCTGCCTCCTCTCCCTCCTCTCTTGTCCTCCCCTTCCATCCTTCCAACCTGCCAGCTCTGCATCATGCAATGGGGGATACAGAGAGCAGCAGACCTGGCTTCCCCCAGGGCTCTCGCAGCTGGGAAGAGGCATTAAAACTCCTGCCCTTTGAGCTCATGTCCCATAACTTCTGTCCCCAGTGAGGAGTGGTCACCCACACCTCGCTGACTCTGCAGCTGAAATGGCCACACTAGAGCTATGGCTAGGATTAAATATAGCTCCTGATCAATCCCATTGATTTTTTTCCCTCTTCCTTTCCAGCAAGCCCACGTGGCCTGCAAAAAACCTCCTTGGGGGACATTAGGAGTAGGGGACTTTGGGAGAAAGGCTCTGTGTGTGTGTGTGTGTGTGTGTGTGTACAGTGATATGGAAACATCTCCAGAAAGTGTTCATTCTCCCCGCCCCTCCCCACCTGGTCCACCTTCAGAGGGAGGAAGGGAGGACTGATTTGCATTGACCTTCCGGTGCCTTTGGTGGCAAGGACATTTCCTCGCTGGAGGACACCTGGAGAGTGGCCAGGGGCGCAGTCAGCCTTGGAACCATAGAGGCCCGCCAGCTGCTGGTCATCTCACCCAGGGCTCGGGGGGTTTTGGCTCCCACACTGCTCCTGAAGGCCTCGGGGTAGGGAGGTTGAGGCTGAAGCTTGAGGCAGGGAAAGAAACTCCCCTTCTGCAGCTTTGTTCTCTTGGGCTTCCTCCTTCTGTTCCTGTCTCCTGTGTCTCTCTTTGCACTGTGTCTCTGTCTGGTTTTTTGGCTGCCTCTCCGCGTCTTGCCCTGCCGTTTCCTATGCTTCAAACCAAAAGCCGTCAAAGTGAGGCCCTGGGTCACACACTGGGAGGCCCAGCTAGGGGATCACACTGGAGTCAGTCAGTCGGTGTCGCCTCCTTTTTCTCTGCCATGACCGGCCTGCGGGGTGTCTGTCTCCTGCTGCTCCCCACCTCAGAACCTCTGGGTTACTCTGCCGGCGTTCAGATCCTGGCCCCACCGGGCGGCTCTGGGCGTGTAACTCGCCTGCTCCGTGCCTCCGTCTCTTCACCCGTCAAAAGGCGGTCATAGTTCTTACCTCAGAGGATCGCGAGGATCTAACGAGGCATTGCACGTTCTGTCTAAGCACCGTGCGTGACGGAGGGTAAAAGCTCGAGTAAGTATTCGTTGGGATGTTTCAATTATCCTTGTGACTTCAAGCACATAGGGAAGAAGAAAAGGCAGCACGAGTTTTTTTTATAGAAAGGGCTTCGTTGGCAGCCAACAGTCCTTCTGAGTCGGGAGAGTGAAGTCAAAGCAAAGACCTTCCCTGCTCTTGGTGTTGACTCGCTGACTCCCCCAGGAAAGGGACTGATGCAGGGGGAAGATAAGCGGAGCGGTGGACGAGATATAAAGACCCAGACTTCTGGGCTAGCCTGCCTGGGGTTTAACTCCATCACTGGGTAACCTGGGGACTCAGTTGTCTCACCTGTAACATGGGGATGATGATAAGTTCTCACCTCAGGGGATTACTGTGAGGCTATTGCGAGTGACAGAATGCATATAGAGCCCACTACCTCATAGCTCTAAGTAACTGTAGGTTACTGTTCATATTTCTAGAGGGGCAGTACTGAAAGAGACCTCTGGAGGTGGCCTAGGCCTGGCCCAGAGAGGAACAGGGTTTTCACTTCTGTCACACAGTAAACTGCAAGATGTGGTAGTAATCCTGAGGCTAGGGACAGGTGGGTGGGAGCTCAGAGTTGGAGTGCGTCGGAGGAGTAGCACCAGGAGAACGCCAGCGGGGACGGAGTGGCTAAGGGCCTTGACTGTGGACTTAGACTGGGTCTCAGCACCTGCGCTGCTTTGATCAGCTGTGTGCCCTTGAGCAAGTCCCTTCACCTCCCTGAGTCTTGTTTTCTTTAACTCTTACCTTAGATAGTGTTACTCATATCTACTTCACAAAGCCGTTTATGCGTTGACTAAAACTTACCTGTTGGTCATTTCCTGTGAGCCGGGTATGGGCTAGGTACTGGAAATCACAGTGGTGTATAAGACAGATAAGGCCCTGCTGCTGTAGAGTTTACCTTCCAGTGGAGAGACAGATGGTAGAAAAAAGGAATATAGCAACTAAGACCATCTGGAGAAGAGCTCTAAGGAAAATGGAGCAGGGGATGGGTAGCGCTGGACTGGGGAGGGTAATAGGACATTGGACAGTGTAGGAAAGGCCTCTCGGAGGAAGTGATATTTGAGTAGTGACCTAAGAGAAGAGAAGCCTCAATGGGAAGCTCTAGGCAAGGCAGCCTCCAGGTAGAGGGAATAGCAAGTGCAAAGGCCCTGAGGAGGAAGTGTGCCTGGTGTGTCAGAGAGGAACAGCAAAGAGGCTTGTTGGCTGGCAGGCTGTGAGTGAGGGTAGGACATAGGAATGACCAATAGGGGCCAGAGCATGTGCCCCCTATGGGTCTCCATGAAGAGGCTAGATTTTAAGTGGGTTGAAGATCCCTAGGAGGCTGTTAACAGGAAAGAGATAAAATTAATTTTTTATTTTTAAAGGCTTTTTCTGGCAGAGGGTGGAGGCTGCCAAGTTGTGCAGTCTGGGTCGGGGGGATGCCTGTAGAGGGGTTCTGATGACGAGGAGAGCCAGATAACATCCCAGACTCCTCCTGACTGGTCTGGTATAGGCCTTGAGAATGGAACTGAGACCAGATGAGGTTTCTAAGCTCCTGAGAGTCGCGTGTTGGGGGCTTGGGTCATGAGAAGGGGGGAGTGCGATGCTGTGGGTGAGGTAGGCTGTGAGCAAACCTGGCCTGGGTGGGTGGGGTCTCTCTCTCTCCATCTTGCTTGCTCTCTCTTTCTCTTTCTCTCTCTTTCTGAGAACTGCTGCTGCTATTAGTCCCTGCAGACTTTACATAATTCTGGCCCGGCTCCCTCCTCATTATGTCATGCGCTTGAGTGGAGTCTAGGTCATGGCAAGGCCTGCTGTGGTCGGGAAGAACAGACTTCTGGCTGCCCGGCATGGTATCCGGAGCAGACCTTCCCCATGCTGGGGTGAGGGCAGTTAGACTTGTGGGGGTGGGGGTGCAGCCCAGGCCCAGCCTAGGCCTTTGGACAGCTCAGGAAAAGACCAGGGCTTGCTGTGGTGGGCCGCAGCTGATGAGAATTAGGGGCTGGAAGGGCAGGAAACTACACCTCTCCAGAGTTGGGGGCCCTCCCCTGGTGCCCAGGCCCCAGCAGAAAGTCAGGCAGACCCGATGTCAGCCCCTCCTGCTGGGTTGCTTCTCCGAACACCAGTTTCCTAAACTGTAAAATGGGGACAAAGCCACCCAAGCTCAAGGTGATGTATAAATTTCAGTGGGCTCACACGGGAGCCAGAATGGTAGGAGCTGTTCTGAGGACAGAGGTCCAGGCACATGCTGGGAGAGGGGCAGACTTCCCCTCAGACTCACTTGGGGTCTCCTGGGCCGTAGTTCTGGGGCCTGACCCCTTTTCTACAGTCTCCCATCCCTACCCTTCTCCTAGGCTCTGCCCCAGTCCCAGAGAGAATCAGAATAGGGGTGAACCTCCCCCTCCCCCACGCACAGAGCAGGAGACTGAGACTCAGAAGGGGGGTGTGCCTGGCTCAAGGTGACGCAGCCCAGCATGGCGATGCCAGATTGGAATCAGACCCCATAAGTCCCAGTCCAAGGCATGTTCTGATGCACTTCACCGTGTGGGATGCCCGTAACCCTGGAGGATGCTGAAGAAGTTCAGGTTAGAGGGCATGCCTGGGGAGGCAAGTTTGGCTCCACTTCTGCCCTTTTACACACATGTGATTTTTTCCCAACACACTATGCTGTGTGTTTGTGTGTGTTTAGGGGAAAAAAGTTTGCTTTTCAGTTACTATGAAACTTACACAATATTATGAAACTTACACTTTCCTCACCTGGCCTCTGATAACAGGTGCTAGGCCCTTTCTGCCTTCCTTCTGTGGGATCCTCACAATACCACAATACCTTTTGAAGATTAAGGATGATTACACCCATTTTACGGGTGAGGAAACTGAGGCCCAGGGTCACATGGTTGGCAAGCAGGGCCAGGGATTCAAACCCAAATCTGTGCGTTCCAAAGCTCTCGCCTTTCCCTTACATGTGCTGTCTTCTTCACCCCCCTGGGATGGGAGACACTCCTGAACCCCACCACCTCCATTCTGTGTGGGGCCTGAGTTTTGGAGGAGATGCAGAAAGCAAGCCCCAGGTTGCTCTGATGTTTGGCCTGGGTTCCCAGGGAGAGTTACAGGGAGTTTGAATTAAAGGGGATCAGGGAGGATGAGGGACTTGTAACCCCCATCTCAGTGCCCTTAATATTCTTGACTGTGTTTACTAGGGATGGGGGAAGGTGGAGAGAAGAATGTGCCTCCCCCTCCCTCCCTGTTACTAGAATTACTAAATTCTTGTTAGATCTTTAAATTTTATGTAAATTCTTATTTTCCTTGGAAAGGTGGGGTATCATATTTTAATTAGTAGTGGTGTCAAAGGAGGGCTAGATTAATTATTGGAAATCCTGAGTTCCAGATGGTTTTAATTTTCACAGCAGGGCACCAGGGTATATATTTTTAAATTTTTTTATTAAAATCATACCTAGTGTATTTTAGGGGCACTGAGGTACACTCTTTGTGGCTCCAAGGATGCTGTATTTAGGGCTATGATTTTTGTTATGGAGAAGCAAGTCCCTTGTCACTAAAATTAAAAGTTTGTGGGTGAGGGAGGGGCAGGTGCTGGGAAGCAAAGGGTCAGAGATGGGAGGGTGAGAATGAGGAGGTCATAGGCAAAGAAGGCAGCAGTGGGGAGGAGGTGTTGCAGAGGGATTCAGGCATAGAATTCAAGGCCAGATAGGAGAAAGAGCTCAGAGAGGATGGGTGGCCTACTGAAGTCACACAGCACCTTACTGGGAAAAAAAAGTGGATTGGCAGATGGACAGGGAGGGGTCTGGACACGGCACATCAAGGAACAGTCACCCTTTGACCACTTGACGCCCTTTCACAATCAGCTCTGGACAGCACCCTCTCCTAAGGGAGGCTCTATGGAGAATGGGTCATTTAGTTGGGGTCTCCTACTTCAAACCAGGGAATATTGCGTCCCGACTGGGATGTGTGGGTTCTGGTAGTTCGCTACATTTCAGCCTCAGTGGCCTTGATTGAGAAAGTAGAATATTCTGAAGATAGTCTTCATTCCCAGGGGCCTTAAACCTCCTTTCACTGGGCCTTCCCCACTTTAAGTGGCAAAGGTGTGGCATGGGGAGGGGGCATAGCAGGGGTTCTAGATGTTTGCCCTGGAGGGAGAGGCCTTTGGCCCAAATTTTGAAGGAAGTAGCTTGATGTCCCCTAAGGCAGGGTGTGTGCGTGCCCATGCAACCTTGCACGCATTTTTCTGTGCCCTAATTTCAGAGACTGCTACTTCTCTGGGGTTATTGGTGGCTGTGTGTCCTATTCTGGGGAACAGAGGTGAGGGGCTGATAGAGTGGGTGATGAGGTAGAGCTAGCCACGAGGGGCAGAACAACCCTCTAGCTGGAGCCATCTAGGTCCCAAGTGGAGTCAAGAGAGGCTGGGGGTGGGGAAGCTTTCTCTGGCTGCCTAAGGGACAGGGTGCTCCAATGAGACCTTTTCAAAGTCTCCCCCATGCCTGATGTTGGAACAGTGAGGGGGTCCAGGGACAGGGTCAGGGATCATGTCGCTGAGCCTTTCCGCCAAACCATTGTCCCTGGTAAAAAAAAAAAAAAATGTGTCTTATTCTCCTTCTGCCTTTCGAAGCCCAGCTCCTAGTGGAGACAGACACCTTCGGTAGTCAAGTCCGGATCAAGGGCAAGGAGACGGAATTCTACCTGTGTATGAACCGGAAAGGCAAGCTCGTGGGGAAGGTGAGTGATGGTCTGGAATTCCCAGGGTATTTGGGAGGGTTCCCCCTGGCAACTCTGGGTAGCTGGAACAGGTGCTCAAGGCCTTGTCAGCCCCCAAATGGAGAACAAGCCTGGTGAGTGTGTGTGTGTGTGTGATTCTGAATGTAATCTCTTCCTTTAGCCCCTTCTCTACCCACATCCCAGCCTGCCAGGCTGAGGTATCCACGGCCGTGACTTTGGGGAGCAGGCAGGGTCCCGCTCTCTCCTGCTGGTTGTTGACCCCGAAGGGCTTAGGGCTCCCTGCCTGTGCTATCTGAGAACAGGGAAATGGCTGGCCAAGGGCTGGGGCCACAGCATTGGTTGAATAATCGCCATGGGTTTGCAGAGGAATACAACGTCTCAGCGCTGGGCCTTGAGGTTCTAGCATTTCAGGAAGATTTTACTACTTGGGCATAGGCCACAGAGCTGCATGTAACAAATTAGGGTGGGGTGTGGGTATGGGGGCGTGGACCCACATGGGGCTCATAGTTTCTGTGGTTGCTGTTCAGTGTCCCCCTTTTTTCCTGGATGTGCCTGTTTGTGAAGTTCATACACTTGCTTCCTTTGGGGGCTCCGGTGGATGGTGTTAGGAGTAACCGCTCCATGGTGCACACGCTCTGTGTTCCCTTCCCTTTGCCAGGCCCCTACTGCTCCCCCGCCCCTTTTCTAACTTGCAAAATGATTCCCTTGGGCAGGTAGAGTGAGGGATACAGAGTAGTTCCTGATTTTTTTTTTTAAGATTTTGTTTATTTATTTGACAGATAGTGATCACTAGTAGGCAGAGAGGCAGGCAGAGAGAGAGGGAAGCAGGCTCCCCGCTGAGCAGAGGGCCAGGACCCTGAGATCATGACCTGAGCTGAAGGCAGAGGCTCAACCCACTGAGCCACCCAGGCGCCCCTAGATCCCGAATCTAAAAAAAGAGGACTCTTCCTATTTGGCGGCAAGGCCCAGGCTGGTGATTTGCATTTATTATACCGTGTTGGGAGGAGGAAGCACGGCCCCAATTCCTGTTTAAGCCATGGTTTTGTTTTCTGGAAGCCCCCAACTCTTCGCTGTCTTCCCCTCCTCCACACCCTAGTGGCTGCGGAGAGTGCAACAGTCCAGGGACTTGGAGCCCTAGTACCGTTGCTTATTTGTTAATGACAACACTACCAATAGCTTCGTCTAACTGAGCATCTACTTTCTGCCAGGCACTGTGCAAAAATACTCCCAAAGAATCCCATGAGGTCGCTACCACTACCATCCCATTTCGCAGATGAGAAAGCTGAGGCTCGGCCCCGTCGCGGGCACTTGGCCCGGGTCCCACACTAGAGCGGCGCGGATTCCAAGCCGGGTCTGGAAGGCAGAGGTGTTCCCGCCGCACTGCCGACGCCAGCCGAAGCTTCTCAGAGAGCGCAGTAATAGTAATCCGCAGAGCGCGGCTCCGGGACGCCGAGGAGTGGTTTTAATTAGTGATTCACTTTCCGCGTCCCGGGCGGCCGGCCGACCGGCGAGGGGATCGGGGCAAGGGCGGCGGGCGGGCCGGGCGCCGGGTCCCCTGGCCTGGCCGTGCGTTTCCTGTGGCGGCGCGGCCCGGCCCCGCGTCAGGCGCTTTGTTCTGCTGCCCGCCCGGGCCACCTCCCAGGCCCAACCTGCCTGCCGCTGGACGCTCGGCCTCCTTTTCCCGCGGCTTCCAGGGGGGGCGCGCAACAGCCCGCCGTGCCCGGTGCCCGCGCGCCCCTCCCTCTGCGCTGCGCGTTTCCCGGCAGCTTGACCCCAGGAGGGCCGTGCTGGGGTCAAAAGAGCAGCCCCGCTCCCCGCCGCGGGCCGCCCACCGCCCGCCCGCCCGCCGGCTGGCCGCTGAGTCACCGCTTCCACAGGAGCCGGATCTGATTTCCTGCCCCCTCGCCCTCTCTCCCGTCATTAATATTGGGGACGGTTCAGCTGGCGCGGGCTCCGCCAGGCTCGGCGCAGCCCGAGAGGGCCCCCTCCTTCCCGCTCCCCTCGAGGCAGCTCCCCCATCCCGGTAAGGGCGCGCCTGTCTTCTGGGCTGGCCCCGGGGGGGTGGGGGGGGTGGGTGGGGGCTCCAAGCCAAGGACGGGCCCCAAATCCACCTGCCCCAGGATGGCCCTGGGCAGACCCCCTGTTGCCCTCTGCCTAGCCCAGCTCCCCTCACTGTCTCTGGCCCCTGTAGATAGAAGTCACAGGCTCATGGGGTGCTGTTTCATCACAGCCTCCCGACAGTCAGGTCCTAAGGTCCTGAGGTTGCCCCCGTGTTGTTCTTCATTGCTGCCACTGCCTCTGTTGTGGCCTCATTCTTTCCCAGGAACGGTTGCCCTAGCTGCTTCAGGACTCCCAGCCCAGGCTATTTGCCTTTGCCCACTACCCACTACCCACTACCCACTGTCAGCTCTCTAAGAGCATCCCCTGTCTTCCACCCCCAACCCATCTCAAAACCTATGCCTGGGTCCACACTGTCTACCATCTACTAGAGAAAGGCCACACTCCCTGGGGAGACACAGAGGCCCCTGGGGATCCTCCCTGGCCTTACAGCCCTGCCACCTATCCTCAGGTTCCTTAAGCCACAGACCCATGGCCCTGCCAACTACCACTCTCTGGATGGGCCACTTGGGCTTATGTACACGCTGATTGCCTTTCCCTCTGTCCACCTGCTCTAAGTCCTGCTCAGCCTTCAGCAGCTTCTAGCTTCCCCAGCCCCTCATACAGCACACCTGCCCTGGAGCGTACAATCCCACACACAGTCCTCTGTTGCCTGTGGCTAACCCGAGTTTTCAGTTTGTTCCTGTGCCTACATCTTGCAACTAGACGGAAAGCTCACTGAGAGGGCTGATTCTGGATCCATCCACCCATGTTCTGGGTACTGGGGCCAAAAAGCCACAGGAGCACCAACGAAGTAGAAAAATGCTTCTTGCTTTCCGGGGACTGTCTTAACCCACAGCCAGAATTGCTCACGTAAGGCTGGGGCGTCAGGTGCCCTCACTGCTGAGCCTCAGTGTCCTCATCTGTATGATGGCAGCAATGATGCTGGCATCTGGTGGGCAGTTGCCAAATAGTCATTCATTTCCCCTTTGAAGCCAGGCCCCAAAGTTACTCCGTCAGCTGTGGGAACCCTTGGCCTTAGCTTAGGCTCTGACTCCTTTGGAGCTTTCTTGGGTGGTCTAGACCCTGGGTGCCAACCTCGCACCTCTTTGGCCCCAGCAGGGCACATGCAACGAGCCCCCAACAGAGCCTTTTCAGATGTTCTGGGCCCCTGACTCTAGCTCCTCACTCCTCTGCTGCACTGTAACAATCACATACCAGAGCTCTGCCCCGAGCCCTTGCATGCTCAGGGAACCCCCTTCCCCGCGCCAGCTTTCTGGACCCCACGTCCATCTCGCCCAGGAGGGTGTACATCCTTTCGTTCCACAAACAGCTGTTGAGTATAGAGCACTGTGTGCTTGGCACCGCCCACCCCCTCCCACCCCCGCATCTCTGAATATTCAACCCAGATGGATTATTTTCTCAGCTGCCCCCATCTGAATGATCCCTGGTGAGCCCTCTTTGGGGCAGCACAGGGCCCAGGACCTTTCAGGGTCCCCCACCCTGCACCATATCTTTGTGAAGACTGCTTTGGTTGTGAACGACTGAAGCCCCACTCAAAATGCCTTGAGCAAAAAAGGAATTTTTTCGCTCACGTAAACTACAAATGTCCAGGGGGTAGTTCTAGTTTCAAGTACGACGGGATCTAGGGGCCAAATGATGTCATCAGGATTCAGTCTTCAGATCAAATAGAAGGAATAGGACTCCAGTTTGGAAAGGAGGAGGTTGGAGGCGGTGGAGGAGGGAGAGATGCTCAAATTCTACTTAATCACCAAAGTTCTGTGATGGGATATTCACTCACTCTGTAAATACTGATGGTCTGCCTTGCCCGAACCTATTGTGTCAGCATTTTGGGGTGGGGGGGGGTGAGGTTCAAGCACAGGTGATTTTTAAAAATCTTTCCAGGCAATAAGCAGGGTCAGAGAGGTCATTAGTAGTAGAGGGGAGGGTCAAGCCCAGGTGCAGCCTGCCATTAGCTTTGGATCTGCTGAGTCTGAGCTCCCAGGGGTGGGTGGGGCATGGGGGGTGGTGGGGGGAGTAGGGACTTGTGACCATCATGGGTCCCATGGGTCCCGTGGCTCCTCCCAAGGGGCTCCCGAGCTCTCCGAGGTGCTCAGAGTTTCAGCCCTCATAAGTACACCTGGATACATAGAAACACAGTGCCAGGCACTGTGCCTGCACCTTGCACGTCCAAGACCCTGCTCCATGCTGATGGCGGCCGTGTGGGCCTGTGAAGGGGAGGTGTTTTTGACAGGCAGTGCTCTGTCCTCTCTTCCACACTCTTTCTTCTCCTGGACCTCTCTGAAACTGGACAGAGGAGAAATGAGCTACAGTAGCTCTGCCTCTTAGAAGCCCCGTGACCTTGGGCAAGACATTTTGCCCTCTTTGAACTCTGTTTTCTTCTAGCAGGGAGAGTTTATCTGAGCAAGTTCAGAGGATTAAATGAAATAATGCACACGGAGATGTTTGGCTTATAATTAACAAGCAGTAAATGCTGAATGAGTGAGTGAATGAAAGGGTAGGGAGACCAAGTGGGCCAGGCGGGGTGCTCTGGTCCTCTGCCTGCTCATTCCCTTTCTCAGCACACCTCCAGGGGGGCCTCCCCTAGCTCATGACGGTCCCTGGGACATCAGTGAGGGATCCAGGAGGCAGCATCTCCTTTTTTTTAGAAGAAAGCCTTTTGAGGGGTCCCTACCACCATTACTATCCCAGAGCTCTCCTTTATTCAACCACAAATGCTCTGGGTGCCTGAGACCTATGCTGAGCCATGAGGGCAACTGACAGGTGGTCCTGACCTCCTGAAGCTCTTGGGCTAATGAGGAGGCAGGCAGATATGGGATTTCTCTGTTGGGGGTGGGGTGGGAAGAGGAATGGGTGCCAAGGGGAGAAGCTGGAATATATGAGTCCAATAAAACCTGATGCTTGAATGGAGTCTTAAATGAAGAAGAGGACATGCCCAGGGAAATAGATGGTAGCCAAGGAAAGCTTCCTGGAGGAGGTGGTTACTGAGCTCCACCTTGAAAGATGAAAACAGCTTTCCAGGTAGTGGCAGGTATTCTGTGGTGGGGAACAGCATGGTGTAGGCTTTGTTCAGTTTGCTGTGAGCATTCCATTGAGAGTGACTGAGGGACCTGGACTCAGGTTGGACAGGCAGCTTCCAGAATTATCCATGGTCGGGGAGGGGGCTGGCCAGAGACCGCTCCCTTCTACCTTCTACCTGCCTTGTACAAATGCCCCACTTCCCTCACCAGAGTCCCTCACTCTTCACTCTCTGACAGATACTGTCCTCTGGGTCCCACATGTCTCCCAGTCCCACCCCCTGCCTGCTCTGCAGCCTCCTCGAAAGATCTCAGCCTCCGGAGAATGTTTTCTTACCCTGCCTGTCCCTTTCTGCAAAGTTCAGCACTTTGTCTGCAGGGCCCAAGCTTGCCCTCCACTCAAAGGTGAACGTTCCTGGAAGCTCCAGCCTGTTTTCCACTTCAAACAAAAGGTTGGAACTCGCACCTCAGTCACCACGCACAGCCAGACCGCTGGGCTTCCAACTTGGCTGGGCATCCGTCCGGAACGAGGAGTGGGCCCGGCCTAAATTTGGAGATGTTAGCTGGAAACTCGAGTGCTGCTAATTCAGGCCTTCCAGCTTTGTGTGCTTCCCACTCTGTTACATGGAGCGATTCAACTGTCTCAGGAAGGAGGGTCAGAGCCCTGCCTCCCACCGTCCTTTGTCCAGATCCGATCCAGGGAGGGAGGCCAGAACCCATCTGAACCACCTGCAATTCTGACATAATTCAGCAAGTTCCTACCATGTATGAGGCTCAAGTAAAAGTATCATTCCTCACATTTATGTGACGCGGGGCCACTGTCCTGGTTTGGTAAGGCAAGGAACGCGACGTCTAGCGAGTGGAATTAACTAGCCTGAGGTCACATAAGGAAGTGTTAGAGTTGATTCAGCTCCTGACTCCAAATCTAGTATTCCTTGCCCAGCATCCCTTGTCTCCTAGGGAGTTCGCACATCTGCTGGGGAGCCTCAAATCTCAGAACCAAAGGCACAGCCTCTGGAGTCTGGCTGTGCAAAAACTCTTATTCTTGGAGTCCCTCTCTTCACACCAAACATTTAAAATGCACCATATCCCACATTAAATGTTATTTGAATTTAACTATATTGCAGTGGAGTGGAGTGGCCGTGGAGTGGAGTGGCCGTGGTGTAGCTGACCCCGTATCAGGTTTTGTGCACTAATCTCTACTACGTTAAGGGAAATGAGATATTATTGGCCCACATCACAGTGAGGTAACGAACTTAGATACTGCTTGGTCCAGAGCCCAAAGGATGTGACGAGAACTTGGTTTCTCTCATTTCCTTCCTCTTGACATGACTTCCTCTGTGTTGGCCTTGTTGTCAGACAGCGTTTTTCCTCATAGTTGTAAAATGGCTGCTTTTGCTTCAGCCTTACGTGTTCCTCTAGTTTAAATCAGCCTATGTTTGGGGGGATTAAACAAGGGTCCTGAGGATCACTCTGATTGGATGGTTCAGGCCACATGCCCAGCTCTGCACCAGTCATGGGAAATAATGTTTTATTGGCCAGGTCTGGGTCTCTATTCTCTATTGGGAATCTATTACCTAATTGGCCGGTGAGGAAGGAGGCAGGGGCCGATATGACAAGTCCACTCCACAGATCTAGGAAGTGAAATTACTGTGGACAAAACTTGTGTCAGGCCCCTGCCACCTACCCACACCCTGTCCATATAGCTCTGCCCCTCGTACCCACCCTCCCCCGCTCACCTCCTCCTTTCCTTGTCTCCTACAGCCCGATGGCACCAGCAAGGAGTGTGTATTCATTGAGAAGGTCCTGGAGAACAACTACACAGCCCTGATGTCCGCCAAGTACTCTGGCTGGTACGTGGGCTTCACCAAGAAGGGGCGGCCGCGGAAGGGTCCCAAGACTCGGGAGAACCAGCAGGACGTGCACTTCATGAAACGCTACCCCAAGGGGCAGGCAGAGCTGCAGAAGCCCTTCAAGTACACCACGGTGACCAAGAGGTCCCGGCGGATCCGCCCCACGCACCCCGGCTAGGCTGGCCCCACCGCAGTCCCCCGGGCTGCCCCCCGGCCCACACTCACACTCACAGAGAACTGCATCAGAAGAATATTTTTACATGAAAAATTAGGAAGAAGCTCTATTTTTGTACATTGTGTTTAAAAGAAGACAAAAACTGAACCAAAACTCTTGGGGAGGGGGGAGTGATAAGGATTTTATTGTTGACTTGAAACCCCCTGTCTATGACAAAAGACTCACGAAAAGGGACTGCTGTCAACGGACAGGTGCTTGTCTCTCTCTAGGAACAGACAACTCTAATCTCATCCCCAGAGGAGGATTTGAATGAGGAAAACGACACTCTGAGAAACCAAAGTCCTTTGTCCCAAAGGTTCTGAAAGCAAAAAAAAAAAAAAGAAAACAAAAAAAAAAAAGAAAACAAAAAAAAAAAGAAAAAAAGGCAAAGCAAAAACAAAAACAAAAACAAAAAACAAAGAGAAAGTAGTACCTATCCCCAGACTCCCCCTCTTTCCCAGCCCCCTATCCCTGCCCCAGACTCCAACAAAAATCGCTCTCTGGTTTGCAGTCATTTATTTATTGCCCGCTGCAAGCTGTCCCGAGACACCGCGCAGGGAAGGCGTGCCCCTCGGAATTCTCGGCGCCTCGACTTCCGACGACAGACGGCCTCGTCCAATCAAGTGACCCTGCCTTGCTCGCAGTTCTGGAGGATGCTGCTATCGACCTTCCGTGACTCACGTGACCTAGTACACCAATGATAAGGGAATATTTTAAAACCAGCTATATTATATATATATATTATATATATAAGCTATTTATTTCACCTCTCTGTATATTGCAGTTTCATGAACCAAGTATTACTGCCTCAATAATTAAAAACAATCGACAAATTATTTAAAAAGACCCTGAGGTGAGTGGTGGTGGGGGGGTGGGGCTCAGGCAGGGCGGGGCCCCTTTGTGTTTCCTTCCTCTGCGTCTGTAATTTGGGCTCTCGGAGCAGGGGTGGGGAGCTCGCGTGCCTGCGCTGCGCACTGCTCCAGGGTGTGAGAGGGGAGCCTTAGACCAAGGGATCTTTGCTTCTGGACATCCTTGCCCTCAGAGAGATTACATTCCAACGAGTCATTGATTGGATGACTGATCAGGCATAATCGTTCACAAACATTTGTTTGCCGACTCCGGGCACTGGGTATTTACCGAAAAACGCGCCAAAAACATGCCAGCCTCCCAGGGAACTTCACTTAGTCACCGATTAATTGCTTCATTCACTCATTTCTTGATGGAACTGTTCATTCAACATATGTTTATTAGGCACTTAATTAAATGCCAGGCACTGTTTTAGGTAATGGGAATTCATCAAAGAACAAAACAGACCCAAAATCATACTGCATGAAACTTACAGTCTAGGGATTATTGCTCGAGTCATTTGTGCAGCCCCATCTGGATTTTGCCAGACACAGGCTGAACAAGGCAGCAGTGGGCCACCTTCTGTGTCTGGTGGAGTCAGAGGGCCCAGGTCAAGAGGAGACTGGTGTTTCTCCCCTTAAACTCTCATGGGTGGGAGTGCAAGAAGTCTGTCTGTCTGCCTCTTGAACTTCCAGGGGCCCTTTCTTCTAGGTCTTCCCCAGGACCTGGCCAGGATGGAGGGGAGAGGCCAGCTTTGTCTTGGGATGGAAAGCAGATTGGGCAGAAGGTTGACTGAAGAGGAGGTTGCCTCCTGTGGGGTCCTGTTGCTGTTCCCTGCCTCCCTTGAAACCACCTCCTGCCAAGACTGGCCAGAAGTCCCCAGTGAGGCCCTACCGAGAGGAAGGAAAGAGGAGGGCAGGAGAACCTTCTTTGCAAAGGGCTCCTGGCTGGGCGGGGGCTTGGCTTCTGACATGTGTGCTCCCTCTGCAACCCACCTCCGAGTTCTGGTCAAGCACAACTCCCGATTCTGTCCTTCCTCCCTGCATTATGAGGGTCTCTCACCACCCCTGGGCCCCATCCCTTGTGTCACAGCACATTGGCTTGGGACTTTGTGAAGCCCTTTCAGGTGCACAATCTCGTTGTCACCTCAGGATATCCTGCGGGGAAGATGCTATCATTATTCCCATTTCATAAATGGAGGAGACTGAGGCTCAGAAATATTTAGCAGCTTCCCCAAGATCACAGAATAAGAAAGCTGGGGCTGGTGTCCACATCCTACACTCCCCAGGGTGGAGGTAGCTGCCACATGGTGAGTGCCTCCTGTGTTTCAGATGGCCTGTTGCGGACTTACCACAGCCTGCCTGGCCTCACTGCATGTCCCAGTGGGGGAGACATGGGCACACTTGACGGAGGCTCAGAGAGGCCATCAATGTGTCCAAGGCCTCAGTGAATGGGTGACTGAGCCTCAGACCCCTGGGGATAGTAATTATGATGGTGGTTGTCATTTACTGAGCACCTACTGGGTGTCAGCTCCTTTTACACTCAGTCATTTAATTTAAACACTAACCCTATGAGATGGGTGTGTATTACCTTTTGCACTGAATGTTTCAGAGACATGAAATGACCTGCTCAAAGCAATTCAAGCTAGAAAATCGTGGAGTCAGAATTCAATCAATCATTTATTTATTCATCCAATCAATATGTGTTTAGTTTACTCTGTGTCACATGCTGTTCCGGGGGCTAGAGACAGAGCATTGAACTGAGCAGAGCCCCTGCCCTCATGGAGCTTACATCCCATTGGGGAAAATCAACAATAAACCCAATAGACAGAAGACATGTCAGACAGTGATATATCATAAAATAGCGGGAAATAACATAGGGTGAGGGGATAGAGAAGGATGGGCTGCTATTTTGGAGTGCTCAGGGAAGGCCTCTGGAGCAGGGGGGGCACAGGCAGACACTGAGGGGAAGAGCATTCTGGACAGAGGGAACAGAGAGTGCTAGGGCCCAGAGGCCTGCCACAGAATAAAGAAGGGCCTGCAGGGTGGAGCATAGTGAGTGGGGGAGGAGAAATTTGGAGGGGGCAGAGTTTTGGATGGGGCCAGACCACCACTTAAGCTTTTATTCAGAGTGAGCTGGGGAGACATGTGTGATATATCTTACACTGTAAAGGGAATGCTCTGGCTCCTGCATGGAAAAGGATGGCAGTTTCCAGCCCAGGACTGCCCAGCACCATAAGCTGGGCTCTCACCATGTCCCTGGACTGCCTCCTGCTGCTGGCTCTGCCCACCCCCTCACAGGCTGCGGGCACCTCCCACACCCGCACCTGGCCTTTACTCCATCTCGTGGAGCGGTGAGGCCAGCGTCCATTCTCTTTTCCTGTCCCTTTAGAGACTCCCTGTCTTTGGAAGATGCGGCCCCAGCTTCTGTTTACTCTAGACAGGCTTCCTGGACAGTTCCTGGACAATGAGAACTATGTTAATGATAGGCACTGTGGACTGGTGGGAAGAGTTCCCAGCCACGGATGATGTCTTAGGATGCTTGCTTGACGGAGAAGCCAAGTGAGTGTTTCCACAGTCCAGCTGAGTAGGGAAACCTCTCAAGGCACCTATTATGTACCAAGTACAGTCTTATTGAGTCTTCCCAACAGTCTTTGGGGTGCAGATTTTTAGCCTGACTTTATAGAGCAGGCTCTGAGAAGTGGAATCATTTGCCTGAGGTCACCCAGATAGTCAATAAAAGCACTGGGATTTGAGCGCAGCTCTTCTGGTCCCTAGAGCTTGGGGCTTTTGGCACCTGTCCAGGGTTTCAGTCTTTCCCACCCCTGGCCCTCCCTATCGTGTCTTGCTGTCCATCATCTCCCAACCCACCAGAGGGAGAAGGCAGACCGAGACCACATTCCCACATCTCTGATAACAGCTCTTCTCCTAACCCCTGGATCCTTCCCAGGATGTCAGTGTCACAGACCGTACAGGGATCTGGGACCTAAGGCCCCTGAGTTTATTTTCAGCTTGGCCGCTTTGCCAGCTATGTGACCTTGAGCAGTATCCCTCATCAATCCAATAGTTTTCACCTTGCAGGGCTGCCCATGTCATGTTCAAAAGAGATAGCAGAGCATAGTGGGAGTAATTCCTGCCCAGTAAGAGCTGGAAGACCCAGGCAGGTGTTTTACCCTCAGTCTTCTCTCCATTTCCCTTCAACCTCATCACTTTAGAGAGGAAGCAATCACAACCCAGACAGGTAGAGCGAGCGACCTGCTCCAGGGCACCCAGTGAGTTAATGGCAGAGCCCACTTGATGACCAATGAATAGCGATGATAGTGATTCGTAAACACACTGGAGTATGGCAAAGGAAGATGAGTCAGGGCTCTTCTCTGGAGTTCAAGGGGCAGTTCGGTGGCCTGGCAGGTTCCTCTTAGCATCTTTCCCAAGTTTGCTTCTTGACCCAATGGAAATGGAGGACAGGGAGGAGAGGGCTGAGGTTTCTTGGTCCCAGACCCTACCCCTCTGCTCTTCATCCCCACAGTGACACCATGTGATCAAGTGCCAGAAGTGAGTAAAGATGGAGGCTTACCTAGCATTTCAAGGAGTCGGCATGCAAGAATGGTGGGACTGGCCCCCCAAAGGAAGAGAAATGGGTTTGATGATGAGAGTACTCTCTCTACCTACCTGCCCCACATTTGGGCATTGTTTGGATTCAGTCTCCACCCCCCTCCATGGCCACCCATTCCCTGACCACTGGCACAAGAGAGGGAAGTGATGTTTATCGGGCACCTACTCTAGAGAGAGTCTTATAATCATAGCTGCACACACACACCCTGTTCAGGATAGTTCCTGGTGCAGAGTGAGCTCTTGGTACCCTAGTTATTACTGTGATCTCATTTGACTGGTACAACAACTTGGCAAGGTAAGTGTTAGGAGGCCTGTTTTGTAGATGGGGAAACTGAGTCCCATAGAAGGATGCGATTGGCCCCAGGTTGCATGGTAGAAAGTGACAGAGATGAGGTTCGAACCCACGTTTCCCTGGTCCTACTTTCCGCTTCCCTACTGTTCCTCTTCATCTCTTTGTTGGGGATGGAGAGGGCAATAAAGCCCCAAAACTTGGGGCAAGAGAAATAAAGTGCCACTCCTGGTGGGTGGGGAGGACGTGAGGACCAGGAGAGGCTGTGTCTGGGGGTATTTCTGCCAAACCAGGTGATCCTGGGGAGTGGGAGGCGGTAAAGCCCCAGGCTGAGTGCAGGAAGTTGGGGGGAGGGTGGAGATGGCCTCCTGGATGCCTACCCAGCTGGAGCCTAACAAGAGGGGGCTGGGATGCCCGGGGCTTGAAAACCCCATAAACAGGCAGAGCCCTCCCTCCCCAGATGCAAGACTGGGGCTTCCAAAGAAACAATAGTGAATTAGGTGCTAAAGATGTGAAGGCTGCTCCCCAACCACGCAATTAGGTAGTGGGTCTGTTACAAACATTAGAGGGGGGAGCTGGGACCAGATGTTGGTGAGCCTCACCATCGGCTGTCCTGTCCCAGAACCGCCTGGCCTCCTGGCTGAAGTTGCCAGCTCTGAGAAGGAGGGAAGGTGGCAGGGAGCCCTGGTGTGTGGCCCCCTGCAGAGCAGGCCAGTGATTAATCAGACATCCCCCCCCCCCCAGCTTCACGGATCTAATTAGCACTTGCTAGAATTTCTGCCTACCTCCTCTGCTTGCAGACAGAGCTATATGCTTTCAAGGTTCCAGGCTCCCAGGCTGACCACTCTGAGGCTGTTGGGCACTGGGTTGGCCCCTGGGGTGGGTCAGAGGCACTGGCTGATTTTAAAAGACTGTTGCAGACTGAAGCCCCCCTTGCCTGCCCCACGAGGGGCTCACTGTCATCTCTTAAGCATCAGCTTTCTGTGGGCATTTTACCCACTTCTCTTCTCTAATTCCCACCACAACTGCCCCAGAGAGCTATTTTTATCTGCTTCCTACCAATGGCTTTCCCTGTATTTCCAGGCTTACATCCTACTGGCTTCATAACTTCAGAAGGAAGAGAACACATCTTTCCCAGAGGCTCCAGTAAAAGTCTCAGGGCTGACTCTCTTTGGGTCAATTCTCTCTCTTGTAAATCCTTGAACCAATCACTGTAGTTGGAATAGGACCCTTCCTCCTCCCTGCCACCGCCCCCCTGCCCCCACCTTGATTCCATGATCTGGAGTTTCACTCGAGCTTCACTAGGGGGACAGAACAGTTTAAATGGCCAGGTGTAGGTCATGGGCTAGACCCTGGAACTGGTGTTGGGGAGACCTGGGCCAGTCCACCCAACCATAAGTTCTGCAAGTCAAAGAAGGGTTAATTTCCCAAAGGAATATGGGACCGGTCTTACCAGAAGAAAAGGGGCAAAAGCAAGAAATGTCTGTTCTAGTGCTTGTCCACTTGGGTGTGCAACATAGTCCCCAGGCAAGGGGGGTTCATATACAGATAGTTGAGCCTCAGCCCTGTAGGTTCCACTTCAGTAGGTTTGGGGTGGGCCAAAGAATTTTCAAATTACAAAGGAATGCTGCTGCTGCTGGACTGGGATTCTTTAAGAACCACTGGGCTGCCCCTTTCCCTTACCCTCATTCTCTCCATCATCATTGTAAGCTCTATGCTCCCATCTAGGACTTCAGACTGAGGACATATACATCTCAGGCTATGCAGGGGGTTTCCAAGAGGTCCATGGGTACAGTCATCTCGAGGTAATCAATTTACAGCTTCTCAACTTTCCTGAGTACTTTCCCCTAAATTGATCTGCTAAAGAATGCTCCCATGGCTGGCAGGCTCCCCTTCCCCCCAACTCTTCCTACAAAGCCTCTCTTCCACTTTCCAGTAGAAGATGCAAACCTCAGCCCACCTGCATCTCACTGCAGCATTGCCTGGAGTGTAGGAAACTCCAGCTCATGGAATGAAGGGAAGATAGTATGGGGATGGGGCCATGAATCTGTGGAAAGTCCTCATGCTTTTTCCCTATCTGAATACTGGTCCTCGCTGTCACAGGGAGAATGGTGTATTTTGTTTTGGCCCAAGTTGGGTTATTCTGAACGCAGGTATATTGCACAGTGGGATGTACTGGTAACTTTTCTTTAATTCCTTTGCCTCATTTATACCCCAAATGTTCAGGAACTCATTCACTACGAAGGGGTGTCTTGTGAAAGGAAAAGAAATAAGGGTAATAGAAGTAACTTATTCAGGGGACACAACTCCTGGTAAGTTCCATTCCGTATGTGCTCCCTTACCTGCCATCTGCCTGTCTATCTATCCAGACACCTATCTGCCCATTTACTTATCTATCTACCAAGCCATCTTAGAATGACAGTATTCATGATTTGGAAAAAGCATCCTGGCATGTACGAGTCTGGGCCAAGTGCATCTTGCTGTGTTGCCGCTATTCTCAGTGATGAGAAAGAACCTGTTGTGTTTCTCATCCATCGTTTCCTTGGCCTGTGGAAAGCATTTTGCCCAATTAAAGTAGGAAGAGGTGAAATGTTCCACACTTACTTCCTCCAGGCCATCTTTGAGTAAAGTATCTTGTATCAGATGCAAGTTATTGTTTTATATTTTCTTGAGCATTTGTTCAGACTTGTAGGGGAAATATTTTCATTTAACTTTTGCAGAAAGATTCCTGGCTACTGTAAAGCCACATTTGTTTTTTACATGGGTGGAAACCTCTTATTTGCTGTCTCCTGTTCACTTATTTGTTCTTGGTGTGCATTTATTAGATTTAGATGAATTTAATCATGCACAACATGGATTTTACTGAAAAGATATAATCATCAAAATTACTTAAGTGTTTCTGAATTAAAAACATATGAAGATGCACCCCCTTCTAGTCCAACGCAGGCACCTGTATGCACTACACCCACACAGACACTATTGATCCTCGATCTAGAAACGCTGGCTCGCTTGTCTGTCTTCTGCAGCTGGGAGCACAGAGGTGCCACGACACAGTCCCCTGGGGGTACCCCAAGAGGCAGCCCTTGGGGAGCTCACAGTTGAAGGCTGCAAACAGGTGGACTATGATGCAGCAAGAGGAATACATATAGATGGAGGCCCAGAAGTTCCAGATACTCAGAGAATGTGGGGACGAACTGAGTAAGGGGCGAGGGGTCAGGGGACTCTGGAAATCTGAATGCAGGTTTAACTTCAGAACAGGGAAGGGCAGCCCAGGCAGAAGGAAGAGCACGTGCAAAGGCAGAAAGGTGTAGCCGGAGCTGGCGAGCGGGAGGCCCGGTGATGGGAGGTGCAGCTGGGCGGGGAGAGGGGCAAGAGAGTCAAGGCATGGTTTTTCTTTCTTCTCTTTCTACTTTTTTTTTTTTTTTAAGATTTATTTATTTGAGAGAGAGAGAGAGAGAGAGAGGCGGGGTGTGGATAAAAGGAGGGAGAGAGGGTCTAAAGCAGACTCCGTGCTGAGTGTGGAGCCCAATGTGGGGCTCCATCCCATGACCCCGAGATCAAGACTTGACCCAAAACCAAGAGTTGTTTAAGCGACCGAGCCACCCAGGTGCGCCAAGGCTGTCGCTTTTGTAGGTCCCCATTTCTGCATGGCCCTTCTGTACTGCGCATGTACATCTGCGTTCACACTCACCCCAATGTGCACATGTGTGAACAGTCAGTCACACTCTGAGGCTCAGCCAAGTGCATATACCAGCACTAACAGAGTGCCAGGCTGCGCCTCCCTTCCTTCTTCTCTCCTCCTCGCCACGTTTTCTGAGTGCCTACTCTCTACTGGGTTCCTTGGAGATAGAACAATGACTCTGGCATGGTCTCTACCCCTCTCTCTACCCCAAGCGCTACTGAGGAGACAGAGCATTAACAGTGACCATACACTGTGATGAGTGACACAAGGGGCAAGCATAGCACAAAGTGGGAGTCAGAGAAGGCTTCCCGGAGGAAGAGTCATGGAAACCTGAGATCTGAAGAATGAGAAAGCGTTGGCAGGAATAGAAGGAGGGAGGAGGAGTAAGCATTTTAGAAGAGGCAGCATGTACAAAAACCGGGCTGGAGAGAGGATCGCCTCCAGAAGAACCAGAAAGGGGCCAGAAGAGGATTTATGATTTCAGTGGAGGAATGGCAGCTTGGTTGGTAAAAATCAGGGGATGTTACTGGAAGATTCACCTTGGGTTTCTCTTTTGTTGGGGGACACTGGGGCCCAAGCTGATGGACACCGATGGTCGTGGTGGGTCCCACACCTTCCTCATGTACTTCCAGGGGCTCTGATGAGTCAGGCGTGGTTCTGTTCTTCCCAGATATAACCTCGTGGTTTGAGTAGTCATTGAGCGCCGTGACCTGCATCTGCGGTTCCCAATGAGGATGACTTTGTCTTGCAGGACACTGGGCAGTGTGTGGGAATGCTCTGGCTGTCATGGCCAGGTGGCTGCTACTGCCATCTGGTGGGTCGGGCCCTGGGGGGCTGCTGAAGAAACATTTTGGGCTGTGTAGGCCAGGTCCCACAGCAAAGAATTACCTGGCTCCAGACGTCAGTTGTGCTGAGGTTGAGAAAACTTGGTCTATATCCATTCTTTCCGGAAGGTGGCAAAACGATGGTTTTCTAATTCTCTCATTTCTGCTGTGTTTATTAACTGAGATTCTCCTATGAACTGAGAACTTTCCCCCATCAACTGTTCAGTTACCCCGAGGGGTATAGTTCCTTGAGGAAAGGCAGGTAGGTCCTTGATTCTTTCTCTTTATTTACCACTTTTCAGAATAATTCGTTAACTGGTATTCTCTAAAGATGACCAATGCATTTTTCAGTGTCACCCTGGGAATTATTAAAAACCTAATTAATGTCTTTCAATCCATAGCAGTCATTATTCTTTTTGAAGGTCAAGTTCTTCCACCTTTGGCCAGTGAGTGCTCCTTGGCAGGGGGTGGGGGTGGGGGGGTTGGGGGGTGCATTCTTTTGCCGCTTCCCTGCTTCCTGGTGTGACAAGATGTCCCATCCCCAGTTGGTCTTGAGATTTCCCAGCCCCCACCCACCCCGGGAGCAGCTATTTCTTTCAGAGCCTGAGTTCATTTTAGTGGAGAATGTCAGGGCTCCCAGAGGATGGACCGAGATGGTGACTATGAAGCTGTGAGCTCAGTGCCTGGGACATAGTGAGCGCTCATCTTGTGCTGCTGCAAACCTTTTGAAGACAGGTTCTCTGCCAAGTTGCTGCAAGTCCCTTGCTCCCCTCCACCTCCAGTACATTCCAACACTTGCTCTCTGTACCTCCAGACAAGCTAAGGTGGGGCCCGAGTGTCCTGAGGGCTCAGGTTCCCCAGGGGAGGTTTGTAGTGGCTTCCTTGGGCCCAGGGACCTGCCAGCCAAGAGACCTCGTGCATTAAAAGCCAGAGTAAGGCAGAAGAGAGGAGCAATTAGGTAATTCAGGAGTCAAGGCCTTGCTTTTGTTTTCACTCTATTTTAATCCTGCCATAACCTTTGACCTAAACCTTGGGGCAATTAGTGCTTGCTAATGAAGTGATGGTGGGTTTGAACTTCTGCTTTCCTCCCCAGGCTGAGTCAATACTTTGTATTCGAGCACACGTAATTGAGGTAAAAGGGTTTATTTAAGCTGGGGAATGCTTATTTCCCACAATAGTATCTCCATGAATTGGCTCTTCAGGCATCCCATGTCTTGTCTGCAGCCGAAGCCTGTATTTTACTCACTGCTGTGTCCTCTTCTCCCCTTGCTCCTTGCTTCTCTCTCCCCGCTCTTGGCCCTCACAACTGAATTCAGTAAATTGAGTGTAACTAGCATTCACACGGCAACGCAGCCAGGCGTTAGGCGAGCCTGGCCTTTAGAATCCAGGACAATTCTGGCCCAGCCCAGAAGGAGCTCACGGATAAGTCATAAACAGATAAGCCACACATCATACTGCATTGCGAGGGCAAAGTCATCCAACAGGTCTAAAGGAAGGAGCTAGATGGTGTGGCGTGGTCTCTGTGCAGAAGAGTCTGGAAGGGGAGAAAAGACTGGAAATATCTGAACCTTTAGACACAAGGCTTCCATGGACCATAGAGGGTCTTCATCCTAGTGGCCTGAAAGGTGGTTGTTTAAAGGGTTTAAAAGAAAAGTTTAAAAGAATGGCGGCAGACTTCTCACTACAGAATACAGATTTGGTTCTTGTTCCCTCCTCCCCTGTGGGTTTATGTACTTCAGAGAAGCCTTGTGTCATCTTCATCCTCGGGCGTTGAGTGTTAATTCCTCTAGTCTAAGCCAATGGTTCTAATTGCATTCCCTTTCCCAGTGTTGGCTTAATAAGGGGCATGTGACTATAGTCTGGCCAATGGGCTATGAGGGGAAGGATGTGGGAAGCGGTGCTGAACATGTTTCTAGGGAAGTTTCTTAGCTCTTGTAAACTTACATAAGGAACTCACTATCATTTCTCTAGAGTCTGGATTATGGTGAGGATGTGGTGGCTGGAGCTGTTGTAGCCATTTTGCAATCACGAGGACAACTAGCAGCTGAACAGAGGATGGAAGAACAAAGGGATGGAAGAAAACTGGATCCTTGATGCCATCCTACAGCCACTGGATTAAGCCACGTGGGGCTTTCTTTGAGAATTCTCATTGTCTGAGACAACAAAATGTTTTTGTATTTAAGTCCCTTTCGACTGGTTGCTGAAGGCTTCCCAAGCGATACAGAAGAGGAGGGAGAGTTTGAAGAATGTTTCCCAAGGAGAGGGAAAAAGAGAATTTCAGGAAAAGGCATATAGACAAAGTTGCTGAGCTAATAGGAAATGTTCATAGTAAGGATATGGAAGGCCTAGTTCTCAGAGGGGAGGTCAGATAGGATTTGGCCATGTTAGGCAGCACTCCGTGTCCCCTCTCTCTCTCTGCACCCTCCGTCCTTCCGTTCCCCCTGAGGGGATCCTCTTCTTTATTCAGTCTCCTTTCCAAATGTACCTGGGGAGGGAGATGCAGGTAGCAGCAATCTTAGCCTAGTTACGAAATGTGTACCTAGTATTCACTCTGTGCCAGACCTTGTGCTGGGCCCAAGTGAACAAGATGTGATCCCCTCTGAATGGAACTCCCAGTCCAGGGACAGAGACACAGACAGGAACCTGTGATCCTAAAGGTTTCAGGGGAGAGCATTTTAGATGGTTTGCAGACTAACATCATGTGTGAACATTCGTTTTTATTTGGGTAGTTATGAATGTATTTTGATGACCAATTTCTGTAGATGACAGAAATGTAAATTTTCCTTTAGAATGTATTAAGGAAAGAAAATGAGTTAATTTAGGAAAACTAGTTGGTAATGTTATAAGTGGTGTGTGGATATGGTAAAAATTTATGCAAGAATTAAATAATGTGCATGTGTGCATGTGTGTGAGTGTGTGTGTGTAATATGTTCACGCAGTCTTTTTCTCAATCATATAAGAATGGACCTCTTTTCTCTCAGGAACTACTGTTTCTTTGCTGTATGTGGTTTCTCTGGGAGACACCATGTGTATATGACCTTCCCTACTCCTGCTGTATTCAACCAGTCAGGATTTTCCCAACCATGAAAAGCCCCTCTCTAGTGGCAGATGCTATCAAACACGAGGCTTGGAAGCTGTTGGCCTGTTCCTTGCCTTACTGAGGACACTGACCTTGAGCAGGCAAAGAAAAGGAAAAAGAATAGATTTGGTCGATTCTCATTACTCACGGGAGTTATATTCTCTAAATTGGCCACAAACTGAATTAGTGACCACTGCACCATTGCTCCTAGGGGAAATACAGGGGAAGGTTCCTGTGAGCCCCTGGTTGTGACATTTTCATTAGCATATCAATACTTAACCTTGTTTAATTTGTGTTTTGGTTTAAAGACAACTTCTAGGGGCGCCTGGGTGGCTCAGTAGGTTAAAGCCTCTGCCTTCAGCTCAGGTCATGATCCCAGAGTCCTGGGCTCTCTGCTCAGCGGGGAGCCTGCTTCCCTTCCTCTCTCTCTCTGCCTGCCTCTCTGCCTACTTGTGATCTCTGTCTGTCAAATAAATTAAAAAAATCTTTAAAAAAAATAAAGACACCTTCTATCATATACATTGTTGATCCATTGACATTAAACTCATGGTCAGCAGTGCTAGAACTCACGGCTAAATGAAGCTGATCTAACACATGTGTTTTTTTCTATAAGGCATATCCCAGCCTTCTTGCACTTAGGATCGCTAGGCAGCCCTTCAGAACTACGGTTGGGGACCATTTTCAATGGTGAAATCACCACCAAAAGGCACTAAAATGAGAAAAATGTGACACTAAATGACAAGGATAATTGTTCAACTTATGCAGAGATGAGCGGGCCTCCTTGTTTGAGCTGAGAATGTGTGTGTTGGAGGATTCAAATTTTTCATCTCTCTGTATGTATCCGTGAACAGCCATGAAAATGCTACAAATGTTGATTTGGGGGTTGCAGATAAATTTTAGTAAGGAAGTGAATTTACATATGCAGAAGCATGAGAAATGAGACTTGACTGGAAGATACAGAGGACACTTTCAGCTATGGTGGAGGTTTGAGTCACTGATTATAGTTATTTCTCTGCTCTTCTTATAGCTTGAATATTCAATTTCTGTTCGATTATATGAGATATTGCAAAGTCCTTTTTACATCCCCACCCTCTTTTGTTCTACCCTAAGATGATTCAATTGGAATTCTGTTGCTTGCCAAAGAGTTCTGACTCAGTAGAGAAAACCCTCAGCACATAGTAGGTCCTCAGTGAATGTGGGTCTCTTCCTTCATGGAATGCAGGGTTGGCTAAAGTAACCAGTGAGTGTATGTCACAGGAGAAGCAGTGGTGAGGAGAAGGAGGCTTTATAATGTGAAAAATAGGGAGCAACATATTTCCAACTTTTTTACCCTTTGCAGCAACAGCCACTTCTTGCCATGTTCCAACACAGATGGAAAAGTCACTGAATTACAAACCCAGTTGCAAGCTATTTTTGGTGGAGTTGTGTGTGTGTGTGTGTGTGTGTGTGTGTGTGTGTAATGTACGCATTGGGATTCTTGGCCACTGCCTCTGTTTGTATCAGCTGTCAGCAAATCAGAGGCACCATACACGTTTGTCATAATTCATTACATTAATTAACCACGTTTGAGAACTGGGCACAGGCCAGAGGGGATGTGGGGAGGGAAGCCTCCACATTGTTGTGTCTGAACCTCCCGGGTCAGAATTTCCACAGTTTGATGGGCTGCCATCGCCTGCACATGTGTCCCCTGACACTTGGACCTTGATGAAATCATCATGTTTACATCTTTGAATATTCCCTGCAGATGATGCCCGTGGCGGGAAGCCAGAGGCAGAGAGCATCCCAGAACTTGGCTCTGAAGGCCCGTCGCTGTACCCAAAAGAGTTTGGAATTACCCTGACGTCCGATACCAGACTGGGCATCCTTCTCTAGTCCTTCCCTCTCTGGCCAGTTCCCTGGGCAGGCTGCCTAGCCTAGGCCTTCTGCAGGACAAATAGCGTCAGCTGTACCACTCTTACTCAAGACCCAGTGGGGTGAAGCCATCTTCTCTTCATGACCCCCATTGTAGTAAATGAGGCCATTGCTGAATCCAACCACCAGTCTTGGACCCTGCAGGTAACTCTCGACTCTTGCCACATCCAGCCAGCCTCCATATCCTGTTGGTTCCCTTTGTACCATCTCTGGGGTCCTTACACTCTTTTCAGTTGTGCTTCACCACTGCCCCGTCTGGGCCTCCTTGCCTCTTACCTGGACCACAGCAACAGCCTCATCCCTGGCCTCCTATTTCACTCTTTCTCCCTCCCATCTCTCCTGCAGGCTGCCGCCAGAGTGACTTTTCTGAAATGCAGATAGTAGCATGCCACTCTCCAGTTGCTTTCCCATTGACCTTCAGGTTTTTTTACAGTGACTTACAAGGCCCTTCCTGAGCCGGCCCTGCCAATCATTGATTCCTGTCCCATTTCCAAGCCTTATTCTCTGGCCTCTTTATCAGTTCTACCAATAGATTTCTTTTGTCCAAGTTAGTTTCTGTTCTATGCAGCCAAAGACTTTTGAATCATCAGTTTCAATTTGTTCCATATGTGAGATTAGGAGCAATTTTTTTTTTTCAACAAAAATGTCCTATGTTCTTACTATGTATTCAGTCACTGGGCCACCAAATGGTGTTTAGCTACAGTCTTTCTGCTTAGAAACTAGGCCCTTAGTAATATCATTTAAGCTACTTGATCAAACCTTACCTAAAGCAAGCATCAAAAGTTTTCCAGTGTCTTCAGTCAACAGATTCTCCATATTTTTGAATTAAATTTTCTGCAACTTTCAACTTGATGCAGATATTGAATCACAAACTGTTTTGGGGGCAAAGACAATGCCTGCTTCATCATGACCCTAATTATCTGCTAGTGTGGACTTTTATTTGTATTATCCAGTCCCATTACCAACCTAAGGAAGGTCCTCGGTTTGGTGATGAGAGAAATTGCCCCCTGTACATTACTTACAATTTATAAAGCACTCTCACATGCACCGTCTCATTTAAACCTCCCAACAATCCTGGGAAGTGTAATTGTATCACTTTATAGATGACAAGACTGAGGTTCAGAGAGGTAACAGGCTTGCCCAAGGTTATATGGCTAGTGAGAAGCAGGGCTAGTGTTTAAAGCCTGCCCTCTGATTCAGAACTTGTAGATTTTCTTATATTCAGGCATTCATTAATTATTCCAGAACAGCCCAAAAGATTAAATGCCTACTACTTCCGGGGATCTTCTAGGCTTTGGGAAATACATTAGCAAATGAGACAGAATCCCTGTTCTCAAGGCACTTACTGACTCGCAGGAGACACGGGCGGCGCAGTGAGGCAATGTGGGACATCTCTCCACTCCGAGTCCGAAGAGCTGGTCAGGAAGCCACCACTGGAGGAGTCCCACCATCCTCGTGTCTGCATCTGTCTTGGTAAGATTCAAATTGCGGGCTGCGGTAGGGGTGGGAGGCAGGTTGGAACAGATACAGTAGACTGTGAGCAGTGGAGAACGGAATTCTGCAAGAGGAAATTAGAACTCTGTTAGGAAGGGGAATAGGAACGACATGTTGTCTGCTCTAATTCAGGACCCTCCAGCCACTTACTGGATTCTGGCGTTTTCGTCAAGAGTTACAGTTGCTACACCCTAGTGCTTATTAACTGATCTCACAATTCTGGATGTGAGGTTTTTGTCCCCTTCAGTCTTTTTGACTTACTTTGCAACCATCTTCTATGAACGTCATTGAACCTTTCCAGGAGAAGACAGAGGCTGGTGAGAAGGGCATTTTTTCCGTTGTCTTCCGCAGTGACGTCAATACTGCTGTATCGTCTCAACCCCTCCCATGGCGGCAGGATGAACGGAGTCTGGCATTCTTTCCCACCGCATCTAGTTAAAGACCCCAGACTCAATGCAGTTAGGT
Organism: Mellivora capensis; assembly: GCA_004024625.1. Taxonomy (NCBI): domain Eukaryota; kingdom Metazoa; phylum Chordata; class Mammalia; order Carnivora; family Mustelidae; genus Mellivora; species Mellivora capensis. Next base: position 100,507 of record PISX010002548.1, on the reverse strand, counting down.
AGCTGCTGCCAATAGACCAGAGTCGGCGTCTGAGGTGCAACCTATTTGCCAGTCTTGTTTTTGGGACTCTGGGGTCTTGGGAAAATTCCTTCCTTTCTCTGGGCCTCAGTTTTTCCATCTGTTAAATAATGGCCTGAGTGATCTGTAAGGTGCCTTCCAGTTCTGATGGTTTGGGAATGGGAGATCTTGAAGTCACCAGGTGGGAAGTCACTTCCTGGGGCCAGCTTTTTATGGTTCCCCTCCTCCCTTTTCCCCTCCACCTGGGGCCTCCAGGACTGGAAAGTGGGTGGGAATCAGGCCTCGTACCGGGACACAGACTAAATATTTCCCTCACAACCTGTGCAGGTAAAGGGTCTGGATCACCCAAGGCTCTGGGGTATGGATTCAAGGAGCAAAATGGCAAGGATGGTTGGCATTTATTGAACGCCTGCTGTGTACACCTGGCCCTGCCTCTTATCTTCAGCATGACCCTTTAAGTCAATGTTTTCATTCTTATTTGTAGGTAAAATGAGGGTGCTGACTTCAGACTTTGGTGCACACAATTATCTCACCCAGTGGCAGAGTCAGGATTAGAACTCAGAATCATGTCGCTTCCTCAATTCCACCCGCCTCCAGCTAGAGAGGCCCTAAGGAAATAGTTTTTGGTACTTTTTGGGATTTGCCAAGCCCTAGTGTCATGCTAGGTCCCCTTCCCCTGGGGTGCTGTTCTGTCTCTGCACATAGCACTGTCATTGCTCTGTCTAGCTTCTCCCACCCAGCCCCTGACTCTGTTCCTTTTTCCTGTCCCTCTGAGCCCCTCTCCTGGCTTCTGTGTTCTCTGTGCCTATTGGCCTGGCTGCAGGTGCCTCACCCAGATGCCAAGAGATGGTCGTGCCCTAGAACTTACCTTCTCTGCTCACACTGTAGCAGGGCACCCTTGGCCACTGACTGACTGGTCCTGGAGTATAGAAGTCCAGTTCCCGTGTCCTGCACAAGCTCTGGGGGGAATGTCCACTCCCGTGTCTGTCTGTGGGATCAGGCTGAGGCTGGGGCCTTGCCTCAGTTTACACCCTGGCTTGGCTCCTTCCCTTCCCTGTTGGCCTCCCAATCTCTTACTGAAAGCAGTTCTTTAATAAATCAGGGGCCCTCGAATACGTAGCTTAGAGACTGCTCTGGGCAAGCTGACCTAAGGTACCCTCCTTCCTTCCACTACCTAGGAAATTACCCAATCATCGGAACTTAGACTTATAGAATTCATTGCAAAGCATTTTTGGATCAGTGATCTTTTTTTTTTTTTTTAAAGATTTTATTTATTTGACAGAGAGAGACACAGTGAGAGAGGGAACACAAGCAGGGGGAGTGGAAGAGGAGAAGCAGGCTTCCCGCTGAGCAGAGAGCCCGATGCGGGGCTCGATCCCAGGATCCTGGGATCATGACCTGAGCCGAAGGCAGACGCTTAACGACTGAGCCACCCAGGCGCCCCTGGATCGGTGATCTTACATAGTTCTTTGCACACGCGGTTCTTTCCGCCTGAAATGCCCTCTGACTGCCCACTTTCCTGCTGGACTCGGTTCCATCCTGACTTCCTCTGGGAAGCTTCTCTGCTCAATCAGACAGGGTTAGCCACTTTGTCCTTTGTCTCCCCACTTGTGGCAGAGACCGGCATCCGTCCCAGCTCCCCAGTTCCCAGCCTCCCGCGCAGTGAAGTGGGGGCAGTGTGACCGGTTCTAGCCAATGGAACATGGGCAAGTGAGGTACGTGAGTTTCGGGCCAGGCCATAAAACGTTCCGTGCAGTCCTCCATGACGCCTCTCTCTTGCGTGTTGGCAGACATCCAGTAGAGGATTCCAGTAGAAGACTCCAAGGAGGCCTGGATCTCATAATGATTACATGGAGCAGAAGCCCGTGCCAATACATTGCACCGTATGATATCTTGTTATGCCATCGAGAGGCTGGGGTTATTTGTTAAAGCAGCTCGCGCTGAAGGCCCTAACACACCCAGTGTCTCATCATTTAGCTATTGGAACAATAGTCAAGCTCCATTATTATTGGTTACTTACCTATCTTACTGGTGGGTTGGAAGCTTCTGGAGAGCTGGCTCAAGCTTTCTCTGTCTATGCCCAGTGCCCAGGACAAGGAAATGCTCCGTGTTTGCTCTTTCAATGAACGCACAAAACCCTGTGAGATTCAGTGTAACAGGTCAGTCTTCGGGCTCCGGAGTTGGAGTGGCTGGGTTGGGGTCCTCTATCTTTCTTTTGTTGCTTGGATTACCTTGGGCAAGTTACTCAACTTCTCTGAGTTTAGCTTCCTAATCTGTAAAGTGGCGATAACTCTCGTATTATTATCTTATCTATTATTGTCCCTACTGACCCTGGAATTCAGAAAGAGTACTTGACTGCCCCAAGAGCACTCAGTGAAGGGCAGAGATGGCCCTTGCCTCCATATCTCCTTCTTCCTGCTACGCTTTGAGGAGTATGTAGAGAGCTCGTCTGTCATCTCCAGCTTTTCCCCTGGAGCTCTGGGTGACAGCCAGGATTCCCAGCAGGAGTGGTGATCTGAGGGTTTTCAACACCTTCAGGTGCTAAGTTGAGGCAAAGGGCCTGAGTGACTTTTCAGGGAAGAGTCATGCACTCGGTTAAAGGACACCCCAGAGTGGGGACATGGCCTGGAAGCCAGACCCTCATGGTGGAGGGGTGAGGCTTCACCCTGGGGATGTCCCTTGTTGCAGGGGACAGGCATTGACTTAGAAACCACGGAACTGTGAAGCCAGTGGCACCTGCTTCCCAGGCCCTCTTTTCTTCCCCTTCAACACCTACCTCTCTTCCTCCTCCTCCTTCAGAAAAATAGCAGTTGTCAAGCTGCATTGACAATCCCTGAGCTTGAATGTTAAGACCTGTGGCCTCTGAGGGCGGGAGCCAGGAGGAAGGTTTTCTGCAATCCAGACAGCAGGAAGCCCCGGGGTTTCCTGAGGAGCCGGGGAGGGGAGGCACGCCAGGGCTTCCCTGGGCTGCACGGGACAGACCCAGCTGGGATCTGACCTCAGTCCCTTGGGAAGCAAGGGCCTGGACCCAGCTGGAGAAAGAAGGCCCATGGGGAATGCTGGGGCATTCCAGGGGATCCTCGCCTGGTTAGTGGTCAGGGCCCACAGACGTCCTGGGGGACACCAAAGTGCCCAGCTGGAGGCAAGTTTGGCCTCCTCTGTGGCTGATGAGCTCTGCCCCTTTTCTGGCTTCTCTCTCCCTTCTGAAACAGCCGGTACTCTTGGCCATCTCTCTGTCATCTTCCTGCCCTGCCATTTTTCTCCTCCTTCACCACCTGGTACCCTCCCCTCCCCTTTCCAGAACCTACCTTTCTCTGTGAGGGCCTCACAGCTGATCTGCTGGCCTTCTACAGCCTCAGGTGGGCTCTGCCTCGGAGATTTTCTGTGGGGAGCATGTCTTTTTTTTTTTTTTTTTTTTTAATTTTATTTACTTATTTGACAGATAGAGACCACAAGTAGGCAGAGAGGCGTCCCTGGGGAGCATGTCTTAACCTGATAGTGCTCCGAGGCAGGGTCTGTGACTGTTCACCTTTGAGCAAATGCATCAGTGAATGAATGAGTGAACCAGTGAGGAAACGAAGGAACAGAAAAGTGGCTGCCTGTGCTAATGAATGAGTGAGTCTGTGACGGCGTGAGGGAAGGAATGAGCTTGCCCGAGTGGGAGCAAGTGGGTGAGTTGGGAGTTCCTGAGGTGGGTCCTGGGGGCAGAGGCGGCAGCAACGGCAGAGAAGGAGACTTGGATGGGCTGGGGCAAAGGGCCGTCTTGGCTCATTATCTGGGGAGGACCCAGGGGGTGTCAGGGTCTCTTTTCCCATGCACAGAGAGCACTTTGTCTGCTCTCCTGGCTCCTGTGTCCCCTCAAGCTCCCCTCCTTGACCAGGCTCAGAGGAGAGCCCTCCCGGCCCCCACCCTTGGGTTTTCTTGGCAGGATCCTCCTTGGAGGCTGTTTCTCTTGGATGAAGCCTCTCCTGACCCTTCCTCCCCTCCCCAAGTCCCCATAAAATGTTCAAAGTACTTTCTTTTACTTGATAAAGCAAACAAAGGCAAGGGCAGCCTTGAGGCCTGAATCTGCAGCCCTTGGCCTTGCTCAGCTGAGGCTTGCAAACCACCTTCACGCTGGAGTCTCTGGGGACCTTCCCATGCGCTCCACTTCGTGGATGGGAAAGCAAGGCTCAGAAGAAGGGAGATCATTCAGCTAAGCGCGGCAGGCAGAGCCTTGGCCTTGGGCCTTCAGACTCAGATTTGGGGAAAACATCTCCCTCTAACTGCCCCTCTCTGCCTCCCTTTGAGTCCAGTGGGTGACAGGAATGGGGAGGCCTTGGGCTGGGTCCCCACAGCCCCTGTGGTGATGGTCCACAGTGCACACAGGTGGGAGGAAGGCAGAGCCGAGGGGAGGGACTTCCCATGGCTGAGAAGGTCAGGAATCCTTGCCTGGGGCTCCACGGGACCCATGAGATGGGTGGGTGTGCAGGGCAGGTAGACCCACAGAGACGAACGTGACTTGAGTGAGCACACCCTCCATGCCAGGCGTTCTTTATAACGACCCCCTAAGGCAGGTACTATTATCCCCATTTTCCAGATGAGGAGCCAAGGCCCAAAGAGGTGACAGGACTTGTTCAAGATCGCGCAGGCAGTAAGTCGTGGAGCCAGGATTTGATCCTAGCATTTGTCAAACTCCAAAGCCCAGGTTCTAACTTGTTCTCCTAGTTGGGTGAGAGCTTGAGGGGGATGGGGGGGCAGGTTTGGGTGTGGACTGCTGTCAGGCCTATAACAGGCCTATATATTGCCGGAAGTAGAGAGGGGCTCACCTGGGTTCCTGGTTTCCTACACTTCTGTGATGGAATGCTAAGCCTGCCCAGGAAGTTGGGGTCTTCCTGTTCTCTCAGGACTCTCCTTGGTTAATCAGTTCTTCTGCAAGCCTAACCACGTGCTTCATCTTCTTTGGAGATAGGTGCTCTCCAGCCTTCCAGTGGGGGCCAGGTTCCCTTCTGCCTGTCCTAACTCTACAACCCTGTGGTGGGCAAAGTGAGCTCCTCAGGAAATGGGGTTCCTTCTAGACAGCCCTGCCCTCCACCCCCCTTCCCATCGCTGGCCCTGGCCGGCCCCCTGGGCCCCGGCTTGAGAACAGACACTCACCCCTTAGCCAAGCACGGAGTGGAAGGGAAGGGCCGCGGCAGCCCAGCCAGGAGTCCCAGCCAGGGAACGGGATCAAGAGCGGATGGGATGACTGGGGCTGCCGAGAGGTCAGGACCAAGGCACAAAGACCTAGGGTTGGAGCAGGCTGGGGGGTGGCCTAGAGGTTGAGGGAGGAGCAGGGGGCCCCCTATTCCCAGTGTGGAAGTCAGGAGTCTTACAGCTGCAGCCAGAAGGGGCGCGAGGTGGGAAATGGCCTTGCCCATCTCTCTTCCTGACGGGGCCAAACCTCTTAAAGGGGCAGCTCTTGGGCTGGGCATGGGGTGGTGGGGTGAGAGAGCTCAACCTCTCAGCCCTGGGATCAGAGCTCAGTGCCTTCCCACAGGCAGAGGGGCCATCCTCTCTTAGAGACCATCTGTGATGGTCTCTTGCCTCCTCACCACAATGGCATCCCATTGGGCCTATTCCCACTTGAGAGGGCCATGGGGCTGGGTCCCTTGTCTGCCTTGTGTCTAGTATCCTGGGCCAGGCCCAGAGGAGCACATCAGAAATTACTAAGGAGCAGAGGACGTTGGTGAGGGGACCTGGGTGGAGCTATGAGTTGGGACCCCAGACTCCAACCAGAGGCTTGCCCTGACTCAGTTTCCTTTTGGTTTCCCAAACCCAGCTTAGCTGGGTGGTCAGAATGGATCCTGGCAGGGATGGGTGTTCCCTAGCTGGGCTGTTCTCCAAACAGCCCCGCTCTCAAGGTCTTCGTCCCCGTGGTGACGTCACCTCTACACAACCCAACGTGCCCAGCCCCGTAGCACAGCTGACAGCTCTGATGTTCCTTTCAAACTTCATAAATGGACACTGTAGCTTGTATTGAAAGGACCAGAGAGGCAGAGTTCAAATCCTCACTCTGCCCATTCCCAGCTGTGTCTCAGTTTTCTTACCTATAAATGGAGCCATCAGTGACACGGTGTCAGGGGATTACTGCAAGGATTCCATCAGTGAATGCCGTTGGAGTATTAGAACGGGTACAATTGATGGTAGTCAGGATTTGAACTCAGATCCAGCTGGTGCCAAAGCCTGCTTTTTTTCTGTCTTCATATGATGGATCCTTCCATTGCTCAAGTCATGGGATGGCACATTTGTGGGGAGCTGGTGGCTGGTGATGGCTGGATTGGGAGCTAGAGCTGGCATCTCACAAGGGGCCTGGAGGCCAATGGCCCTCTCTGGCTGAACAGAATCTACTCTTCCCTCCCACTAGCCTGATTCCACAGATGCCCAAAATGGTGGACAGTTGGGGCAGGTGGGAACACCCCCAGAGCCCCCAGTCCCTTCCCCTCCCCGGGCCTTAGCTTCCCTGTCTGTAGGCTGGGAAGATCCGACAAAGGCAGTGAAGCCTCAGCTGAGCTCTAATGCATGAGAAAGTTTTCAGGACACATAGTGGGCGAGGACTCCCAGGTCGGAGGACAGAATGGGGGCCCTTTGGAGTGGGGAAAGTGAGCTGGCTGCGTTCACAGACTCAGACTTCGGCCTGGGCCGGCAGCTGGGCCTGGACTCCTGCTCATGGCCGCCCCCTCTCATGGGCCTGCTCCAGGCTGACCCCTTCCCTGCTGAGGAGGCTTCTGCTGTCCACGCAGGCACACCCTCTTTGCTGAGGCTGGGTGCTCGTGTGTGTGTATGTGTGTGTGTGTGTTTGCGTGCTGGGTATGTGGGTGGGGTACGGAAAGGTGCCGAACAGTGAGGGGCTCCTGAGCTCACACCGTGTCACACACACAGAGCCCTCACAGACTCAGCCTGGCCTGCCGCAGACGTCCTTCCCGGAGCCTCTACGGCCCCTCTGGCTGCCGCCACAGGCGGATTCCCGGCGAATGGTGCTCCTGAGACTGCCATGGGCCGGGGCTGCGTCATTCCCGCCCTCCCTGAGCCCTGGGACCAGCTGGGCAGCACTCCAGCCCTGGAACTCCGCCTGCTGCTTCTTTTTTTCTTCTCCTTCGAAACTTCACTCTGTGATTCAATGAAATGTCTTCTGCTCTCCATTGCCTGGCTTGGCCAAGCTGACCTTGTAGGGCAGAGAGCACTGGACTCGAAGTTCTGATCTGCTGCCTCGGATGCCCCACATGACCTCATGAGGGTGCCTTCCCCTCTGTGGGCCTCAGTTTCTCTATCTGTAAAATGGAGCGGGAGGATGGTGGTGAGGGTGCATCTAGCACTGAAGAAGGAAGAAGGAGAACGGCTCTGCCACCTTCTCATGCCTGTCTCCTGGCTCCATGGTGGGCACCATTCTTTCTTCACAGAGGTTTACCCCAGGGTTCACCCCGGGGTTCTCACCTGGAATTCTCCACTCTGCCCTCCCTGCCGAACCAGCTTACAGATCAGTGGTCCCAGGCCCACCTGTGGTGGCCTTGCGTGGAGACTCATCGCCAGGCCCAAGAAGGCCCACCTCTAAGATCTAGGCCCCAACTGTTCTCCCTTCTCTACTGTCCTACCCCGCTGGGTAAAGGCTAAGACACCCCTCCATGTGGGGCTCCACCACTAGAGGGCGCCCATCGCTCCCCAAAACATGATTAAACACCAAAACCAAAATGCTTATCCCAACTGAATTTAATGATAACAGCCATTTATTGAGTACTTATCTGTGTCAGCTGCTACATCAATCCCCCAGCACCACTAGGAAGTACACAGCGGCATCATCCCCACTTCACAGATCAGAAACTGAGGGTGGGAGAAGTGAAATTACTTACCCAAGGTCACTTGGCTAGTCAGAGACAAGGCTGCATCAGAATTCATGTCCAAACCAGATCAATCTCAGGCCCCCAGCTGAGGGCTCAGCACCTCCCAGAGTCAGTCGCCGAGGTAGGGGATGAGGGCTGGGATGGAAACCAGAGATAGGAGCTAGGACTGAGATGATCGGAGACCTCAGTGAACGGTTGCAAACTTTAAAATAAACACTCAGTAGAGTTTTTTAATAATGACACCAGTAGGTAACATCCATGAAGCAGTCACCATGTGCCAGGCACAACATCAAGCGTTCTGCATACATGAGCTCACCTAACACTTGAAACTACCCAGGGGGGCTAGGTTCCAGCATGATTCCCATTTTAAAGATGGGGAAACTGAGGTTTGACAAGACCAGCAGTCTTGCCCAAACTTACTCATTTGAACCCCCAAGTCTGTTTGCCTCCAGAGCTTGTGATTGTTCATTTTACACTATGCTGCTTATCTTGTTTTAGACCAACCTTAGCTGGACTCCCAATATTTAAGAGGGAAAAGTGGGCAGAAGCAGAGGAGGTGGGGCCTGAGACATCCCTGGCCACAGCTGGAGGACCCTTGATTGGAGGCATCCCCTTTCTGGGTCCCAGAGAGGAGCAGGGACTTGATCAAGGGCACAGATCTGGTTCAGGGCAAAGCAGGAGAAGATCCCAGGTCTCCTGGCCCCCTGTCTGCTGCTTGCTTGTTCTCTGCGTTGCACTGACTTCAAGACAAACTCAGAATCCCGTCTAAGTCCAGGTCTCAGTGACTGAGGTGGGATGTCCTTCCTGGAGGGCACCCCTCGGGCCCGCCTGGAGACGTTTGGACACATGGGCTGTCGTAGGCAGTGGCAGTCAAGAGGTGGCTGTGGCCTGGGGGGTACTACTCGGGCCCCTAGTGTATCTATCAGCCCTTCTCCCAAAGCACCCCAAACAACCACCCCCTCCCACCTCTGCCGAGAGGGCAGCCCCAGAGCTGCTCCTGGGCAAGATGGTGGAGCAGCCAGGTGGAGCTGGATGGTGGTCCAGCTCACGGGAGCTGAACCCGTGGTCTCACGGCAGCTTGTGTAGGACAGGAGCGCCAGGGTGGGATGTGGTCCCTGCACTGTGTGAGGCTCTCCTTTGGCATAATAACTGCCTGATCCCAGGTCCTGCCTTTCACCCACCCTGGTCCTTTGCCAGAGCTGAATCTTTGGGAGTTTCCAACTTCTGCGGCAATACCGGGATGACTAAGTTCAGTGGCAGTGTAGTCCACAAAGCCCCACAGCTGGGAGCGCTTGGTGGGTCAGGCTGGGGTCAGGGGCACCGGAACTAGTAATGCGTGAGAGAGAGAGAAAGACTTATGCCAGCTCTGCCCTGAGCGCAGAGCCTGCCCTGGGGTTAGATGTCACGACCCCAAGATTGTGACCTGAGCTGAAACCCAGAGTTGGACGCTTCACCGACTGCGCCACCCAGGCTCCCCTAGAGCTTTTAATTTTTAAAGTCAATCAGAAATGTGAATGCTTTATGAACTTTTCCATTTTCCAAAGCCTGGAAAATGAATTAAAAGCTTATTTTAGAAATCTGGGGTCAGGGAGTGGGGAGTATTAATCAGAAAATTTAAAGATCTAAAAAAAATCTGAGCAGTCCAATAGGCCTGTAGACCGACTTCAACCGGACATGTTACAAGGAGCCTGTGGGACGCTTGAAGCAGGGCCCCTAACTCAGCCGAGGGGGGTCCTCCCACAAAGAGAAAAATATCCTGGGGATGAGAAGAGATTAGGAGAGGGGAGCAGGCAAAAGAGTGAATCAGACACGGGGATGCTTTTAGGGGACGGCCTAAGCAAAGGCTCAGGCAGGGCTCCATCATAATGCCTGGGCCACTCCAAGGGAGACTGCCCCAAAGTAGGAGGTAATGGTTTTTTGGGGAAAAGGAGAGGAAGAGCAGAATCTCCCAAGAAAAACACAAGAGATTCCTTTTGTTGGGATAAAGGACCAACACACTCTAATGATAATTTTCTCTGCCTAGTTTCATATTGAGTTTTTTTCTTTGCAAGAATATTGCTCTGTCATGGCCCAAAGCCCTGTATTTGGGGTGGTTTGGGGAGTGGAGGAGAGGGGGCTGCATCCACGCTTGGGTGAAAGCGGGGTGAAGAGGGACCAGCGGCTGGCGGCTGGGGTGATCGGACAGGCAAAGTGACCCTGAACAGCCGGCAGCGGGCCTTTGGAGGAGACAGAAAACAAAGGAGGAAGACAGGCGTCCACTGGGGCGCTGCGTTTCCTGTAGCCTCGGGCGCAGCAGGGCTGGAGTGTCTGGAGGGGAAGGGGAAGGGCCGCCCCCGCTGACGTGGGGTCACACGTGATGAGATGGCATTTGCTGGAGCTGCCAGGAGGGCTCCAGACACAGTGTGGTGGAACAGAGCCCCACTCCACACCCTGGGTCATCGTCTGCAAGGGAAGGTGGTGTGACCCAGATTCAGATGGCAAGTGTTTTCATCTCATGAGTCAGTCCTCGCTGATGACCGCGGCTCTGCCTTGAGAAGGCTCTCAGGCTGCCTCGCCTCAGCCAGCAAGAGCGCAGAGGTGGGTCCGGGGTGCCTGCTAATTGTGGAGGGGGCTAAGGGTTGAGACGTGGGGACTGTTTCCATTCCCGGCTTGTGGCTTGTTGCTCACACCTCCGTACCTCCAAAGGAAAAGCAGTTCTTGTTTTTGTTCTCGAGTTCTCTTGACCCAGGCTCCCCTCCCTCGGAGACTTCAAACGTCCCCCTCAGAGGACCTGATTGTCATTCGTGACTCACCCTACCCTCTGGGACTTGGTTTCCACATCTGTAAAAGGGCAGTGCAGTGTCGACAGTCCTCGAACCCCAACCCTACTCCTCTTGCAGGATGCTGTTGGGGCAAAGCAGGCTCTTTGTCAGACACTGCCATTCTCATAAATGCTTGCCGAGGAGGTTAGACTCAATCCCACCATTTTAAGTATTGTGACTTTATGACATAATGCATTTTAATATCTGGTAGAGGAAGACCACCCCTACCCTATCATTCTTTTTCTCTCAAATATTTTGTGGCTTTGGTCACAATTATCCCTCCAGATGAACCCTTAGGATCACTTGATGAAATTGTGACCAGGAATTGGATCTTCTTTGGTTATTCTACAAGTTCGTGGAGCTAAGACTTAAGTGTAGGCTTAGTGTAGGCTGTGAAGTCCAACAGTATGGGTACAAATCCCAGCCCTGCCATCCCCACTTACGGGATCTGGGGCAAAGACAACATTCGCAGGCTCCATTTCACCATCCGTAAATGGGGCTCACAGTGTTGCTGACTTTGTAAAGTTCATAGTGAAGGATGACATGGGATCATTCAGGTGCAGCGTTCCAAAACATGGCTGGCACATGGCAAGCCCACAGTAACTGAGAGCTAGGGCTAGTTTCATTGAGTATGTCCTCTCTCCCCTCGGCTTCCCAATTATGGCTGTGGTGACGTGCAGCGATCACGGTGGTGGGTGTAGCCTGCGTGGGGGAGAGGTGGAGGAGACAGGGGTGGCTGAGTGACTCTGAACCACGTGACACATGCCTATGGCACAGTCTCCCATCAGAGATGTTGGAATAAATGCTACATGGTCCCTGAACTCAGGGTCACGGTGTGAGGAGGAGGCAGACACAGTGACACAAGTCATTGCACACGGTGGTGGAAATTTCTGTCTGACCCTACAGGGAGCGATGACTCACTCATGGGTGTTAGGGGCGTTGCAAAGACTTCCAGGCTGAGGGGATGGATGAGCATTCCAGGAGCAGCTGCAGCAAGAGACACAGCTGGGAAAACCCGGGGGCCATATTGTCATGGCTTCGGGGGTCAGGTAGGAGGTGCAGGCTTTATTGTGAAAGCAATGGGGAGTCAGGAAGTCTTAAAATGGGTGGAGGGGTGTTGAGACCTGGTGAGACCCATGTTTGAGAAATGAGAACTTCGGGGACTCACTTGAAGGGATGTCCTTTGTCACGTTGACTGTGGCCCTGGCCCTGCTAGGACCCTTTCTTCCACACCAGCTCTGTGGGGCGTGTTTCAGCCGCCCACCTGCTCCAATTTACTGAGCAGTGTTTTCTGCCTTCCTTCCCTTGCCCAATCCTTCCCTCTTCAATGTTTTCCCACGTGCTACAAACCTGTTTACATGACCCTCCTCTTTCTTTTGTCCCGTTGCCTGATCCCGACTGAGTTCCACCAACAATTTCCAGCTTCAGATGGAACACTTTCCCTTAAAAATGGCACCTCATGTATATAGACTTGGAGGACAACTTGGATGGAAGAAAGAACAAAAGGCATCTGAGCAACCAAAATGGAAGTCATCAAGTTCATCGTCCTTCTTCATCGGAGAATCGTCCTTCCTGGGAGTCTAACATAGAGTTTTCTTTACACATGATTTGGGCATTATTTCTTACCAAGTTTCCAGACATCGCATTCTGAAGCAACACATTACAAATGCATCTTAGAATTTTAATATATTATTTACCACATTTTATTGCTTTTTATTTAATTTTGTTATATTCATTTTTTTTCTGATTATAAGCAAAACAGACACACTATAAACATTCTGAGTAAATGTGAACTTGTAAAAATGGTGTGATGGTTAATTTTATTGCCAGTTTGGCTGGGCCACAGTGCCCAGATATGCAGTCAAACATTATTCTGGATATTAATCTGAGGGTGTTTTGAAGTGAGATTAACATTGAAATTGATGCCCTCCATACTATGGGTGGGACTTGTCCAATCAGTTGAAAGCCTGCATAGACCTGAAGAGAGCAAGCTCTGCTGAGCAAGAAGGAATTCTGCAGCAGATGGCCTTTGGACCTGAACTGCAACACTGGCACTTGTCTGAGTCTCCAGCCTGCCATCCACAGATTTCGGACTTGCCAGCGTCCATTATCATGAGAGCCAATTCTTTAAAATAAATCTCTTTCTCTCTGTATACAACCTGTTGTTTCTGTTTGACTAATACAGATGGAAAGCAAAAACACTCTTTAAAATCATCCCAACAGGGACTTTTGGTTTCTGGTCCAGCAGGTAAGGATTTTGGAAATCCCCACTCCATTCTAACAACAAATAAAAGCCTGAAAAATAAAAAGCTCCTCGTGGATCTTTCAGGGAAGTGAGGTTACAGGGAAAATGACTGCCCCCAGATTTGGAGAGGCAGGCAGGTGGCTACAGAGGGTTACAACTTCCTGGAACAGAAAATCATGAGCAGAAGTCTGTATAGGCCCCAGTCTTGGGGTAGGAGAACCTGAACTGGAATTGAATTGCCAGAGACTCAGTGTAGATGACAGTGAGATTTAAAAACACCACGGGGCTCGGTCACCAAGAGGCCCCCACACTTTCATAAGTTTCAGCCCCAGGAGCTCTACCAGGTCCTCACAGTGAGTATCAGAAAAAACTCATTCCTCCAGCAGGGGGAGGAGAAAAGGAACCATTTTGAGATATGCTAGAAGACTCCGTTTTTTTCTTAACAAGAACTGCCCTCCAGAGAAATTATTTTACCAAAGTCTAAGCTGTTGGGATTTTATCAGACTTGGAGGAAGGGAAATAGCCAACTCTGGTTTTTCTGGCCTTCCACATGAAGAAAGGGACATATATAACTCTAGTTTCCTCCAGCCATCCTGTCCCATTTAAGGGAAGAAAAACTGAGAGGGACTGGTAAAGCTCAGAGTCCAGGGGCACACGTGTAGACCTAATCCTTGGGCTATAGAATACTTCCCTTCCTGCAACACCTCACCACCATGTTACCAAAGGCCTATTTACTGCAGTTCCTTTGTCCAGTGCATCATGTCTGCTTTTCAACAAAGAATTACAAGGCACACTAAAAGGTAATAGACAGCTTGAAGAGATTGAGCAAGCATCAGAACAGAGTCAGATATGGCAGGGATGTTAGAATTAAAAAAAACAACTATGATTAATATGCTAAGGTCATTAATGGAAAAAGCAGCACGCAAGAACAGATGGATAAGGTGAGCAGAGAGATGGAAATTTTAAGAAAGCATGAAAATCAAACCAAGAAGAGAAATGAAGCTCATTTGTCAACTGGACACAAAGGAGGAAAGAATCTCTGAGCTGGAAGATATGACGACAAAAACTTCCAAAACTGAAAAGCCAAAAGAAAAAAAGGCCAAAAAAGGGTAAATAGACCCAGAACAGAATATCCAAGAACTGTGGATACAATTACAAAAATTGTAATATATCACAATAGGAATACCAGAAGAAAAAGAAAGAATCAGATGGAAGCAAGATTTGAAGGAATAATGGCTGAGAATTTCCCCCAAATTAATGCCAGACACAAAGCCACAGATCCAGGAAGCTCAGAGAACGTGAAGAAGAGTAAATGCCAAAAACTATAGCTAAACATATCATACCCAAACTACAGAAAAGGGAGATAAAGAAAAAGTCCTGAAGGAAGACAGAGAACAAAACACCTTGCCTATTGAGGAACAAAGGACAGAATTTAATCAGACTTCTCATCAGAAACCATGTAAGCAAATGGAGTGAAATATTTAAAGTGTTGAGAGAAAAAAACCCAACCAACCTAGAATTCTACATTGTGTGAAATTATCTTTCAAAAATGAAGGGGAAATAACGATTTTCTCAGACAAACAATAATTGAGGAAATTTGTTGCCAGTAAACCTGCTTTGCAAGAAATGACAAAAGAACTTTTTCAGAGGGAAGAAAAATGATATAGGTCAGAAACTCAGATCTACATAAAGAAAGGGAGAACATTGGAGAATGAATAAGTGATGGTAAACATTCTTTTATTTTCTTATTCTTAATTGATCAGATCACACTTTGTTCAAAATAGTAATAGAATAGCCAACTCAGTATTGAAGAAGAACAGAGTTGGAGGATGGACACTACCCAACTTCAAGACTTACCATAAATCTACAGTAACCAACACAGTGTGGTATTGTTGAAAGAACAGAGAAATAGACCAATGGAACAGAACAGAGAACCCAGAAATAGACCCACATGAATATAGTCAACTGATCTTTGACAAAGGAGCAAAGGCAATGCAATGAAACAAAGATAGTCTTTTCAACAAATTTTGCTAGAACAACTGGATATCCACATGCAAAGAAAAAAAAAACCCCAAGAATCTAAGCACAGTTCTTATACCCTTCACAAAAATAAACTCAGAATGGATTATAGAGCTAAATGTAAAATGCAAAACTATAAAATTACTTGAAGATAGCATAGGAGAAAACCTAGATGACCTTGGGTATGATGATGACTTTTTAGATGTAACACCAAAGGTACAATCCAGCCTCGTTTCATTAAAATTAAAACTTCTGGTCTGTGAAAGACAATGTCAAGAGAATAAGAAGATAAGCCACAGACTGGGAGAAAATATTTGCAACATACACATCTGATGAAGGACTGTTATCCAAAATATGGAAAGAACACTGAAAACTCAACGAAAGGCAAATGAATAAGCCAATTAAAAAAATAGTCAAGAGACCTGCTGAATAAACGTCTCACTAGAGAAGATATACAGATGACAATTTAGCATATGAAAAGATACTGAACACCATATATCATTAGGGAATTGCAAATTAAAATGACAATGAGACGGTATTACACACCTATGAGAATGGCCAAATCCAAAATACTGACAACACCAAACATGGGTGAGGATGTGAAGCAACAGGAACTCTCATTCACTGCTGGTGAGAATGCAAAATGGTACCGCCTCTATAGAACAGTTTGTCAGTTTCTTGTAAAGCTTTATACACTCTTACCATACGATCCAGCAACTGTGCTCCTTGGTATTTACCCAAATGAGTTGAAAACCTATGTTCACACAAAAACCGGCACACGGATGTTTTCAGAAGCTTTATTCATAATTGCCAGAATTTAAAGGAGACCAAGATATCCTTCAGTAAGCAAAAGGATTACTAAAATTGTGGTATATCCATACAATGGCATATAATTCAGCACTAAAAAGAAATGAGCTTTCAAGCCATGAAAAGACATGTAGGACTCTTGCATATTACTAAGTGAAGGAAGCCAATCTGAAAAACCTACATACCGTATGATTCCCGACTATATGACTTTCTGGAATAGCCAAAACAATGGCGACAGTAAAAAGATTAATGATTGTTCAGGAATTAGGGAAGTGAAGGGATAAAGAGATGGAACACAGAGGATTTTTAGGGCAATGAAAATACCATGTATGATATTATAATGGTGGATACATGTCACTATGCACCTGTCAAAAACCATAGAATGGACAAGGCCAAGAGGGAACCTTAATGTAAACTATGGACTTGGATAATAAATAACGTGTCAACCAATCACTGGAACAAGTGAACCATTCTTGTAGGACTGTTCATAGTGGGGGAGGTTGCAAGAAGGGTGGGGATGGATGGGAAACTCTTGGTACTGTCGGCTCAATTTTGCTATGAATGTAAGATTGCTCTAATAAAGTTTATTAAGTAAAAAACCATTGCATCAAATGAATATCTATCAAGAGCAGCACATATGCTTTTGGAATGTTTTACAAAATATCTATCTATATTATATACACATTTATTAATGTTATATGGACTGTAGATTTTTCTACAGCTTGCTTTTTGCATGATTTTGTTTCCAGCATCTGTCATTAACATTCCCTCCTTCTCTTCAATGGGTGAATATTGTGCCATAATTTATTTAGTTAGAACCCTCTTGATGGTCTTCTGTGTTATTTTAAATTTCTTATAACTGCCAAAATTTTTTTTGCCTATGTGTCTTTGCCCAAGTTTTACTTTGAGATGAATTCTAGAAGTGGACTTGCTCAATTATCTTCCAAAAATGTTGATTCAATTTGCACTCTCAGTAACACTACATGAGAGGTCCTATTTTTTTAATACTTTCAGTACTAATATCAACCTTTAAAATTTTTATCAAAAAGAGGGTGGGAGGTTGGGTGAGCCTGGTGGTTGGTATTATGGAGGGCACGTATTGCATGGAACACTGGGTGTGGTACATAAACAATGAATTCTGGAACACAGAAATTTAAAAAAATAAATAAAAATTAAAAAAAAATTTTTATCGAAAGAAAGCCCCCAAATTTCATCTTGTTTAAATATAAAGTTTTATGATTACGGGTGAGATGAAGAATTTATTTTCACACTTCAATGGCCTTTTGGAGTTCTCTGTTTCACCTGCAAAGTTCATTGCCCATTGTATGTTCTCTCAGTATCTTTACCTTGAAGTTCCATCTCTTCGAAAATATCTGCCGAGAGCGCAGCTCAGCATTTAAAGTATTGCGAGTGAGTGAATCGGTAAATTAATGAATGAAAAAGCACGACCACTTTCAGGTCTGAGCCATGGCACAGTACAGGGTATGGAAAAATTCCCCATTACGTTCATGGTTTGAAAATGAATCTGTGTGCCCGGCCAGAGGAGGGCTTGGCAGAGGGAAGTGCCCTTTTGCAAGGAGAACTGGAGGCTCCTCATGCGAGCGGGGGCCTGACGCCAGGACCCAGGAACACTCTCCTGCCTAATGTGCGAGCGTGGAGCTCCACATCCTCGCACACGAGCACGTTCCCACTTCAAGTCATGCAAATACCCTGGGGTAAATACTACAACTTTTACGCATTTTGTACGAGGAAATGTGTTCTGGAGGAAATTATCTGCAGAAAGTCGTGGAGCTGGACATTGATGAGATTTTCTGAGAACAGATAAAAAGAATGCTAACCCAGGTCAAAGGACAAATCCGCCGTGTGGCATCACTCTCCAAAAACGCACGCGGAGAATGGGCCAGGGCTTAGTGTTCCAGCCAGTGGGAACGCTCGGCGCGCGGGCTCATTCAGCCCCCCAGAGCTCAGCGTTCCTCCCATCCAGAGTCTGGCTGGCGCAGCTGGCCGTGGACTTCTGCCAACGACAAAACTTTAGGGGCACAAGTGGAGAAGCGGTTAACTGAACAAGTCAAGCCCACACACTTATTAGCATCATCTTTTACGTATACGGAGCACTTACACATAAGTTGTGCTCCAAATGCTTTCCGAGAGGTGGAGGAGCCCGCGTGAGGTCACACAGGGGTGTGGGGTCCGTGCTCCCAACGCTATAGTGCGTCTGTGTTGTCCTGTGTTCTGAATCGTCCTACTGACCTTTCCCGAGCACTTCCTGTGTTCCGGGGGCTGCGCTAGGGGCTTCCGATGTGACCTGCGCACCGAGAGGTCTGTGAGGGGGGCGGCTATTACCGCTTCCGTTTCCTTACTGACTGATGGAATAATGACACAAAGTCTCCCGCAAGAGTCTCCCACTGGGGAAGACTCTGGATCCGTCATGTGGATAGATGCACACACAAAATCCCAAAGTGTACCCCATGTGATTATGTGACAAATGCGCATTGAGCTAAGGACAAGTGGGGGAGTGAGATGCCGTAGGGAGCGCCGAAGGAGAGCCACTAAGAGGGATACGTGTGGTCGCACGGTAGGGCCCAAGAAGCTGCTGCAGAATGCCGGAAGGCCGGGACAAAAAGTTGTATCTAGTGAGGGTCCAAGGTAGAGAGGACAGAAGGTGTGGATTCCCGGATTCTCTGCATCCTTCGCCTTGTCCCAACCCTCCACGCGCTGGTCGGGGTGGCCGCGGTCAGTTAGGGTACCCTCCCGGCGGCCCCCCAGCCCAGAGAGGGCTCCTAGTGAAATACGGGGGCGCCAGCATTGTCAGGTGGACATACGTAGACCCGGAGTCACAGGCAGGTGGAGCCCCGCACAGCTGGCTGTGCCCGTTATCACAGACACACCCGTGTGTGCAGAGGTGCACACACCTGCATGTACACATACGCGCTTCTTTGAGGATCTCGTGGAGTTCCTAAAAAAAGGAATACCTTCCCTCCCCGCCCTTTTCTTATGTGGCTGGGTTGAAGGTTCAATCACGCATCCACATTTATTGGGGACCTACAGCATGTCCAGTGCTGTGCTGAGCCCAAGGGCTTGTCCTCAGGGGCTAGGAGGAAGAGATCCCCAACTCCAGAATCAGGAGGACTCAGGTTAAGGGGTAAAAGAAAAAAAAATGTGTTGGTAAACCCACGGTGTTGCTGGTGGGCCTGTTTGGGAGAGCTTGTCAGAAAAGCTACGGGGAGCTGGCTCCAGTTCAGACATCTTCCAGGAACACAGAAAACAACCACATTTTACTAATTATAGCGAAGGAAAACACACTGCGATTACAGCTAAATTACATTAAGACATGACTGGCTGGCTCAGCCTGGGCTCTTGTCTCTGGGTCAGGTTTCAGCCAGGCTGGGCGGTGACACAGGCCGATGGGTGGGCCAGGGAGGCCAAGCCTGGCTGGGGAGGGTCCCTGCAGCCCCTTTCCCTGGGAGGTCGTGACCCTGGCATGACTTTGGGGAGTCCCAGGCCCGCCCCGGCCATGTTACCGGCATCTTCTTCTGCCCAGAAGGGGCTTTCCCAGGCTCCTGGGCTGGAACCAACTGCATAGGGCCACGGAGCCCACCAGCCCCTGCTCGCCTTCCTTTGCAGCGCTGCGGGTCAGGAACCCCGAGGCTTCAAGCAAGGTCTTGGAGACTGAGCTGCAGTCATTTAGAAGGCGACTTGTGGGGGTTGTTTTTCAAAACCCTTTCTTGTGTTGTGGCCACCAACTCTGTCTTTTCCTTCCAGGCCCTGGTCTGCACCTGCCAAGAAGGGCTTGGCACCTGTTTGGGGAATGGGGTGTGGTGGGGGGGTGGTGTTGGACCCTCCACCCCCATTCTCCATGTAGTTATTCCCAGAGGGCCAATGTCTGATTCATGCCTCATTGGTAGAGATCGGGGGAAGGAAGGAAGGGAGGGACGGAGTGAAGAAAGGATGAGAGGGAGAGGCAGGGAGGGAGGGGAGGAAGAGCGGAAGACGAGGACGAAAGAGACAGGCAGTAATTCATGACGCAAAGGCAACTTACTGAGCCCTTGCCGAACGCCAGACATTGTCCACGCAGTATCTCCTGGAATCGTGACGACAGCTTAAGGACGGGGGCGCAGCCTTACTCGTCCAGGGGTGCTGGAGCTCACACAATGTCAGTACTCAAGAAACATTTCAGTGAGTTCTTGAATGGCAGGTGAGGCCAGTGAGCGAGATAACGTGGTTATTTGCGGTGGGAGCCCCTGGAGCTCCGCTGGGACAGTGACAACAATGACATCACAGGGTTAGGGTTCAAATCCAGCTGCTTGGCTCCAAAACTTGCTCACCCACACCTGCACCAGGCTGCTCATCTCTGGGTGCTAAAGAAGTGGCCACTTCAGTGACCACCCAGCTCCTAATGATGGTCTCCAGCCGCAATCTTGTCCAGCTTGGGGCTGAACTGAGGAGCTGCTTTTATTTTGCCAGACGCTGTACTTTATATGCATGATCTTTTTGACCCCACCAGCACAATCTGGGAAGGGGGTGATTCTCAAGTCCTCCCTTTCTAGATGAGGAAAATAGGGTCCAGAGGGGTCAAATGACTGACTCAAGCTCGCACAGCTGCTAACTGGGGTGTTGCAGTTCCCATCCTGGTCTGTGTACTGTACCAAGTACCACACAGTTAAGTTAGAGATCCCGTGGGGCCTGGTCTCTTGTCACCTCCTCAGGGCCTTTCTGATGGCCAAGGACAGGGGTGGGGTGGGAGGCCCTTTCCCCTCTGAGCACAGACCCTGCAATTGCTGCCCAGGCCTTCTGACTGTGAGGACAGGGTTTGGCAGGGTCCCCTGGGCTCAGCACAGGGAAAACACACCAGCCTGTGCCCAGTGCCTGTGGAGCTGGGCCCATCCCAGATCCAGGGGCAGCAGGAGGTGTGGCCCTGGGCACGAGGAGCAGCTGAGCTGTGGTCTGGTGGCCACTGTGTTCTGGCCAGTGATGCTGGTGTTTACAATCCACATTTTTAATAATCTAATGTTATGTTTGGCCCTGGATCCCTTCTGCAGGGCCTAAGGCTTGCCTCCACGATGGTCTTCGAGTTCTTTCCAACTACGGCCCTGAAATGAGCTGGGAGGAGAGATCTAGAGGGAGATGAGGGCGAGGAGACACAGGTGGAGGCAGAAAGCCAGGGAACTCCACCTGACGTGTATGGAGCTCCTACTGGGTACCGAGTGCCTTTCTTAGGCTAGTTTTATTCGATCCCCACAGCAACCCAGTAGGTGTATTTTCTCCCACCCATTTTGTGAATAAAATGGAGGCCCAGAGCTGCCTGCCCAAGGTCACACATCTGGGTGAGGACATGGTGAGCTCGGGGTTTGACTTCAGCCATGTCCAGCTCCAGGGCCTGGGTCTTTCCCCTGATGTGTGTCGAGTCATGGGGGAGCCTGGGTCCGTGGGTCCATTACGAGAACTCATCTACTCAGTCCTGTGCCTTTCCCGGGGGCGGAAAATATCTCAATCCAGGTTTGGATGAGAACAGAGATGAGTGACTCTTCTGGGGGCAAAAAAGTCCAAACCTTGAGCTCTCCCTTTTCTCTCCTATCTGGGCCCCTCAGCCCGGGCCACCAGCATCACTAAGCCTTGCAGATACAGCTGCCAGCCCTGACCACTCCACTGAGTCAGGACCTGCAGAGTTAGGACCTTTCTTTTTTAGAGAAAGTTCTAGTGTGGAACGGCACCCAGCTGGCGCTACAGAAGGACAGAGCTCCAGGCTCCACCATAGCCCCTCTCTCATCTTGCTTTTCTCTGGTATTGTAGACATTAGATCACAGCACCAGCCCTCATTAGCTGTGCTTGTTAGTGAAAGTCATGACTGTAATGATGACAGAACATTGTGTTCCAGAGAGCGGGCTGCGTACTTTCTATCATGTTCTGCTTGAGTCCCTACAACAGCCCTTTGCGGGAGGAGGGATCATTGTCCTAAGTTACCAGGTGGGATTTGCCTGTGATAGCACAGACAGCAAGTAGCAGAAGTCTCACTCTTCACTGCATGCAGTCTTCACTTTCTGTGACTGTGGCCCTGAGCCTGACTTTTTCCATCTGTCAAATGGACGGCGCATCCCAACCTCAAAACACCCATGTGACGACACAACGAGAAAATGGAGGTCCAGAGCTTAGGACATGGTACGTGCCTGGAGAGTGTTGGTTACCTCAGTTTGTCAGTGATGCAACTAGTATGCAGTGTGTTCCTGCCCCTGCCGGACACTGGGTGAAGTCTCAGCCCAGCGGTGAAGATGTGCACTGAGCAAAGCATTACCCACACCTGATTGGATGTTCTCTCAGGGGCTCTGGGCTGCCGGAGAGAAGTTCAGGTTTGAGGAAGGACTAGAAGTGGAGCAGGATGGCATCTGGGGGGAAGTGAGGTCAGGAAGCCTCCGTGCCCCATGACACATACATGTCGAAGGCACTGGGAGGGATCGTCAGCGTGGAGGAGACGGGATAGTTGAGGGGCAGAGGAGCTCTCGCCCATCTCCTCTGCAGTAGCCAGGGAAAGCCTGGGTGGTCTGATTCTAGGTTCAACCTGACCCAGGTAAAAATGTGCTGGTTCTTCAGGCAAGCGTCACCTGCTGGGCAGCTGGGAGCTAGCTCAGCAGATGGGGTGGGTGTGGGGAGTGCCGTGGCTGAGGCCTTTGGAGGCCAAACTGCAGCCCCCTCTGCCTTTTCTGTTCTTGCTGGTACGGAGCAGGGCTACGCCTGCCTGCTGTTGAGTTGGCCGTAGCCAAGACCACCAGCCAAAATCCCATGTCCTGTGTTTCTTTCCTGTGCGTGAGGTTAGTTCCTCACGCTGAGCTTCAGTTTACCCGGTCTTCATTGGGTACCTTACTAGCCATCTCTCTAATTGTTCTGAGGTTTATTGGAAGAGTGCATGTGAAGGGAGAATGCGTTATTCCGCTTTACTAAAAATCTCTAGAGAGCCTCTAGTTGCCAGGCATTATGCTGAACAATTGACAAGTTTGCTTCATTTCATTCATTTCACAAACCGCCTTACGGAGGCGCCTTCATTATCCCCATTTACAGATGGAGAAACTAAGTCTCGGAAAAAGTCAAGGAACTTGGTCAAGGTCACAGAACAGGTGATAGTTTACAAAGGGAACATAAAATACATCAAGGTACTGCAGATGAATAAAACCCACAACTACGGTTTATGGAGGACCCACTCGGGGCCAGGCAATTTGTGTAGGAACCTAAGTCTGCTTGCCGCAAAGATGACTTTCTACTTTGGCTCTAGGGCCTTTGTGATGTGGCAGTGGGAGTTTGGGGACCCTCGCTCCATTTGGCCCTGGTCTCACTGTCATGAAGGGCTGTAGACAGAGACAGACGTTCCACAGTTTCTTCCAATGAGATCACAAATGCAGTTAGATTTAGCAAATAATTGTCAGATTTAGCAAATAAAGATGTTTTCAGAAAAACAACAAATAATTTTTTAGTGTATGTTCCAAATATTTTAGTTCCTTCTAACTCTTAAGTATACATACACCTATATTAAAACATTATTTCTTGTTGATCTGAAACTTGAATTTTATTGGGTATCCTATGTTTTATCTACCCCCCCATATACTGCCCCAGAACCACCCTGATGGGATTAAGAGAAGACAGATTTCACCACACAATTTATTTAACTGCCCTGCCCTCAGTGCTCTATGGATTGATATTATTAAGAAGTCCTGAAATTATCTTGGGACTATCTTGCACTTTGTGTTGTTAAACATCTTTCCTTTGTTCAGTGCTAATCTTTAAAATGGGCTACAGTGTTTTGTAACCCTAAGTTGACATTTGGGTGAGCAAACTATGGGATGTGGGCCAAACTGAGCCCAAGATAAAATATCTCTTATTAATACAAATAAAGTTTTATTGGAACACAGCTGCACCCATTTGTTTACATATCGTCTACGCTATTTTCACACTATGATGGCAGAGTGGAATTGTTGCAACAGAGACCATATGGTCTGCAAAAGCCAAAGTGTTTGCTATCTGGTCCTTCACAGAAAGTCTGCCCATCCCATTGCTGGTATTATTCCTGTTGATCAGAACTTGCATTTCCAGCAACAGCAACACTGGAATTTGGACCATACTGAGATGCCATTTCTAAGCCTTTGAGTGTCCTACCTGGCATGCAGTGGGTGTCCAGTAGGGGTGAGCCCTCCCCAACCTTTTTTTCTCAAATTTCTTCCATCATCTCCTCTTGGAAAGGGAGGCCCCCAGTCAACTGCTCTCTTCTCCCATGGAGGTCTGCTCTGTAAATTCAAAGCAGGTTTCTGCTGCATTTTGAGCTCTGTCTGCAATCCACAAATTTCACCTGGCTGAAAGTAGTCATGTGAATAATTCCTTGATTAAAGTCTTTAGCCGAGGGAGAAAGGTCTGTGCCCTGGTCCTGGGCAGTCCTCCCTCTTTCTGCTTGACAGTCCCATCTGCCTGTCAATTGGGGTGCAGAATTTGTTGCATTTCCATCCCTGGGACTTGGTATTCAGCTGGGTTTAATAGCAACCCTCCTTGGAAAGGGTGAGTATGCAGATTAGAAACAGGAGCAGTGCTGGGTCAGGCAGCATCTGGGAATTCACGCATTGCCTCTGCTTCATACCTACTTCCCTTCCCCAGACCTGGAGAGAAAATGAGTCCCCTCTCTTGCCCAAACGCCCAGGAGCCCTTACTCTTTCCCCCCCCATTTGTCCATCCACCCTTCCAACCATTCACCCATTCATTCATCCATCTGTCCATCCATCCAAATCTCCAATCGCAGAGCCGGTTTCCCAGGGAAACTGATCGAAGACAAACTCTCTCTTAATATTCAAATAAACTGTTGTCAAGAACTGTGAAAGGTCTGAGATGTTACCTACTTGTAAGTTCACAAGTTTGCTTGCACTATTTCATGAACGCTAACAGAAGACACAAGACTCTTGGATCAGAGACAAAAGACATTATTACCTACAGCACAGCAGACAGCATGAACTTTACCAATGGGTAGGAGAATTTGGGGGGGGGGCAGGTGGATGCTGCACACACAGTGGGTTTGTATCATAGCTGAGGAACCCAAAGTTAAGGGAACAGGATCCTTAAAATGGGCAGAAAACTTGCCTGAATTTTTGCCCCAGAGGAAGACATTTTCTTTGTTATACTGAACAGTAGACACATTTGCCCACCACCTTGGAGGCAAACACTATCTCTATCTTACAGGGTTGTTCACTACTCAAATACCCTTGATAAGATAGAATCTTGGCTCCCAAGATGTTTGGAAAAGCAAGAGATCAAAGACAGAGAATCACCTCAAATTGTCAATTTATTTCCCTTAATGAACCATCTGAGCTTTTTAAATGAATGCTTTTGTACATAAAAGAACAGTGTGCATAATTGTCATTGATTATTATAAGCATTTATGCCTTAACAGATACATTACCCTTTCACTGACTGATAAGATATAAATCCCACAAGGTAATTTCCACTCTCAGTTACACTTTAAATCACTATTTATATTTGAAAGTAAATACTCAGATATTAACAGTAAGCCTGAATGGTGTGTCTTATATCTATTACTATCACTCTGTGTATTATTGATGCTGCTGTAATGATTGGACATGTTTGGAAACCTATGTGATTACATGACCATTTCTCCCACACAATTTAGGGATGCCAGAAAAACCAATGAAGTTGGCGTTTGACTATTGGCTTTCCAAAGCTGAAGCCAAAGAGCAGATTTGGGCTGAATTCTGATGCTAACGTTGATGTGGATGCATCTCAAATTGCAATACAGAGTGGTCTCATAATACCACTCCATTCATTCGTTGAGGAAGAGGCAGAGGGCTGCAAGCAGATGAGTGGGGTTCCAGGGCCTGACAAGCAAGACAAGGTTAAGGTCAAGAGCATTGAGCAAGGTGGCCCAGCTAGTGAAGACCAGAGCCTGGATTTCACCCACAGCAGTCTGATTTCAACACCCAGATGCTGAAAAGCTCTGGGGGAACTGCCATTCCAAATGGGGAGCCTTCCAAGCTAGGGGAGGCAGGGCAGTGTTCAATACAATGAAAGACAGGACAGTATCTGACCCAGCAGCGTGGCTGTCAACAGCTCTCTGTGTTGGGAGTCCCAGCACTGAATGGCAGCTCTGCAGGGAGCCAGGTACCTGTGAGGACTTCCATGCACTTCGCTGTGTGCCAAGTGTAAGGATGGCCCAGAGGAGGCATCATTCTAGCTTCCCTACTTAAAACCTGTGGCAGAGACAGGCTAAGTGTGCCCCAAATCTGTTTTCTCTTATTCCCTGGGCTCCCAGCTAGACTACATTTTCCTACTCCCTTCCGGCTAAGTAAGGCCATGACAATTCAGCCAGTCAAGTGAGATGGGGGTGAGGTACCACTGTGAGGCCCCATAGCCTCCTATAGTAGCCTTTGTGCTCCCCCTCTTCGTCCATTTCTCAGCTACCTCGAGATGATCTGAAGATTCTGAGGCCCTAAGACTGGCTGGAGCCACAAGATGGAAAGATCTTGGGTCCCTGAGTGATATCATGAAGCACAACTGTCAACCTCGCATCATCACAGGGATGTGACCTGAGTGAGAAGTAAGTTTATATTTGGTTTAGCCACAGAGCATTTGGGATTTTTTTTTTTTTTTACTTAATACTATTCTTTGTATAAAATCTAGTGTCACCCTCACCCCTGCAACCCACCCATTCAGCCTAGACTTTGATATTCTAGTCATCAGTCCTCATGCTGTTTTTACTTGAAGCGGTAGAAGCTACTCCCTCTCTCGTTCCCTTTCTGCACTCTGAGCTGCACTGTGATGGCTGGGGGATCCCTGCCACAGGCCCAGCAGGGCACCTCTCCCTTTCAGGGGCACCTCTCGACTTTAATGCCATCTAGTCCCATGTCTTGGGTGATGCAATAGAAAGAACCTGTGGCCCAGACCTGTGTTTGAATCTGAGATCTGCCACTTAAAACATTCAGTTAGCATTTCCCACGTGCTAGGTACCGTTCTACATGTTTTTGATGTATGAGCTCCCCGTAGCCTTGAGGTGGGCATCATTGCCATTGCCACCCAATGTTGCAGAGCCATATGTGATGGAACCAGGATTCACACCCAGTCAGCCTGGCTCCAGAGTTTGGTGTTGTAACCACTCCATCCCTTCTCAGGCACAGCTCAGCTTCCACGTCAATGGATCGGGACAGCATTTCCAAGTGGGACATGTGCTGCCTCTGGAATCCAGAGACTCTTCCCAGGCGTTGTGTTCCCTTCCTCGCCGTGGGAGCTGTGAGATGCAATAAGTTGTTCTTCACATTCCACGGAGTCGACTCACCATGTTCTAGAACTACCGGACCCCTAAAAATGTCACTGATAAGGTGGGTTTTGGAATCTTCACATAGTTTTTCTCCTGCTCTCTATAAAGCAGGTTTCTTACCAAGGTATCCACAACACTTGCCACTTGTTTGCAGGGTCTGATGAACATGCCAGGCTTTCCAATTTAATGGTCCACTGTGATCATCTAGGTAATATCCAGATTGGCTACTACATGTCTTTGGAGCCTATTATGACAGAGGTTGGGAGAATTATCATAGCTCTGGACTATTATGCACCTCCCAATGAGTATAAAATGCTTCTGGTTCTTCTTCCCAATAGGGATAGAAGGGCATGCGTGTGCGAGATCACCAGCCTTGTACCATGAGCCTGACACCATGTTAATCTGCTTAGCAAAGACACCAACATGGCCGCTCCAAGTGGAGCCACATGCCCGAGACAGCTGTAGTTCCCCGTTACCTCCTGGAGCAGGCCCGTTACTTCCTTGGCCCAGTTATGTTATAATTAACTCTAGTTACTGGTCTGGCAGCCGGGAAGGGATATGGGGGTAGATTCTGAGTGAGCTGGATCTTTTTTTCAAGGTAGAGGGCTCGGCATCATCTTCCAATGGGAGACAAATGCTAGCATCTAACAGACGGGGGTTCTGCATGCTCATGGGGTTCAGAAAAACCCTAGGATTCTAGATTTTTTTTTTAAAGATTTTATTTACTTGTCAGAGAGAGTGAGCACAGGCAGACAGAGTGGCGGGGAGAGGCAGAGGGAGAAGCAGACTCCTTGCTGAGCAAGGAGCCCAATGTGGGACTCGATCCCAGGACACTGGGGTCATGACCTGAGCCGGAGGCAGCCGCTTAACCAACTGAGCCACACAGGTGTCCTGGATTCTAGATTTTTAAGCGCATCCACCTACACATCTCCATACCAGTCCTCAGGAGCCCATCCTTCCAAGCAGGACTATGACTCTGGCATAACAGACTTGCTGGAAAATCCAGCCTTCTCTGAAGCTTCACTTTTAATGAACTCTGGGCTTGGTCCTCTGCTTCCTCTGGCCTCTCCTGCAGGAGATGGAATCCCTTTTTATGTGGCCAAGGAGAAGTTCTGGCTTTTATACTTCACCTTCTATTGGTAATGAATCACCCTCATCTCTTACTGTCTTTCTCCCATCCAAGTACTAACCAGGCCCGACCCTGCTTAGCTTCTGAGATCAGACGAGATCGGGCGCGTTCAGGGTGGTATGGCCGTAGACTCTTACTGTCTTTCTCCAATGTACTGCTGGTGATTGGCAGTACTCCTTGGCCTCCAAGATCGTTAGCGCGTGGCCATGTTCCCCAGCCTTTCAAACATCTGAGCTTGCGCCGCACTCCCTTCCACAGAGTCCTATCGCGGAGTCCTGTCGTGTTTTACCCCTACGGAGAGTTTTCAGAGCTGCGCCCCTACAGCATGGCAGGGGGATCCTCCCAAGGGGTGAGGAAATCAGGCTGGGCCAGAGGGAGAAGTCGAGTTGCCATGCAGTGGAGACAAAGGCTTTCCCAATTCCGTGGGGACCTCTGGAGCTGGGATGGCGCTGGCAGATGGGTGAAATCGAGGCCAGGGGCCAGGGTTTGGATGGGGGCTACCCTGGGAAGGGTGTCGTCTTGGGGGAGGCGGCTCACCTTGTCTGAGGGCAATTCCCTGAGAGGGGACTTAGTGATGTACCATCCTCAGAGGACCCCGCAGGCAACAGAGGAATGAGTGTCTTGTTCCTGAATGGGGCAAACTCCATGGCGCACCACAGCTTCCTCTCTCTCCGTGCCCCACCTTCCAAGCCTGTCAGTGTTCCTGCTGTCCACACCAGAAATCTCAGTCACTTATGGCAATTCTGGCTCCTTCCCTCACCTTCCTATGTGTATGTATGTGTGCATATGAAGGTTTCTGGAAGAATACACAAAAACTCTTCATGATTGGGGACTAGGTAGCTGGAAAATATGGGTGTGGAGATAGCTTACTTTTCACTTAAACAATCTTAGTTTTGTACCCTGTGCATTTGTTTCTATACATACACGCACATTTGTAAAATAAATTACTAAAAATCCTAGGAAATTGAGAGGCAACTGAAAAATATCATGTCATCTCTCAAGCAGTTTATAGAAATCATTATTAACCACATGTTTCCTCATCATTGAAGTGTTAAATGACCATTTTAGCATCCTCTAAACGTTTTACAAAGGGAAATGCATATGCTTTTCTTTCAAAAGGCTTTGTTCTGAAGTATGGAATTCTGCACTCATGTTATCCATGCAACCCCTTGAAGTAGGTCTTATTGTGACCCCGATTTTACAGGTAAGAGACCTGAGGCCCAGAGCGGTTCAATGACTGTGGGCCATGTTGACGTTCTTCTTATCTGTGATACGGACCTGCCCCTTTCCTTTGATCCTCATCCAGAGGCAAGACAGGGTTTCTCAGAAACAATTTGCTAATAGGAAACTGAGATATGGATGGGGAAGTGACCTAAGGGGAAACCAGGGCACTGCTGGGTCTTGAACCAGGGTTTCTGACTCCCAGGCTGGGCCTGTGTCTCTCTGTGTTGGGGCCCTGAGTAGGCGCAGGAGGCCTTGAAAGGAGCGACATGGTGGGCTGGAAGGCCAGTGGCCCCGGAGTCAGGAGGTCATCACCCTGCCCTGCCCTGCCCTCAGTTTCTCACACCAACCAAGGGGTCAGGGGGGAAGGGACTTTATGGCTGAGGGGATTTATGGCAGAGACAACAGTTTGTTCTCTGAGCTGCACTGGCCTGAGCCACCCAGGGAGCAGTTTTACACACACCCCTGCAGCCCCCAAATGGGGTTTCCAGCTGGAGCTCTGGGGCCCACCCCTGGGCCGGAGCCTGAGATGGCCCCATTTCCCATCTGTGCAGGAGCCCTACGGGGTCCGTCTGCTCCTGTGAACCCTCCATGAACCCCGGAGAAAGAGGGAGCGGCTTGGAGGGCCCCCTGGTAGGGGCTAGACTCCTCCCAGGAGCTCAGAGCAGGGGGAGGTCAGGACCCCAGCCAGGGGAGCAACAAGTCTTCTGGGATCCCCTTGCGGCTTTGCTCCCGCTACAGCAGTCTGTTTATGGCCCTGAGGCCCCTCCATTCAGATAGGATTGTCACCTACTCATTCCGTGGGACTCAAGCCTCTACCCTCAGTTCTCTGCTCCTTAACCTCCAGCTGCTCACTTCTCCCCAGCTGCTGGATGTTCCCCCAGAGGTTCTCCAGGACTGCCAACTCAACTTGGCCAAACTTGAACTACCCACTGCCTCCCCTTCCTCTCCTATCACCTTGTTCTTGGGCAGTGGCACCTCCACTTATCTTGGCTCTCAAGCCAGAAACATGGGCTCCTCCTCGATGGCATCATCTTCTTTCAGTCACCAAGGCCTGTCCATGCTGCTTTAAAAATATATCCCAAGTCTATTGACCTCAGAATTCCCTCTTCATCGAGGGATGGCAGTATTTTTGGTCTTAAGGCCTCAACTGATTGGACGAGGCCCACCCACATTATGAGGGTAATCTGCTTTACTCTGACTCTACTGTCTAAATGTTACTCTCATCTAAAAACTATCTTTAGAGCAATATCAAGACTGGTGTTTGACCAAATAGCTGGGTATCATGGTCTAGCCAACTTGAAACATAAAATTAACCCTCAAAGCATGTATGTGTTTTTGTTTACACAGAATGTGGGTATGGCTGGATGGTCAAATGGATCCACGAGTGATGAGTGGATGATTGGACACGTACTTGGAATGATGGGTAGCATCTGGTTGGTTATGTGTTGGGGTGGATGAATGGCGGAATGGTTGGTTGAGACAGTAGATGTGGGGACACATGAATACATAGGTGGATAGGTATATAAATGGGTGATTGGTTGGGTAGTACATATGTGGGTGGGTGGATTGATAGGTGGTTGCATGCTTGGTTGGTAGTTGGATGGTGTCCAGTGGAACCCATGATCGGATGAGGTGCTGGTGGTGGCATATAGGTCCACACTGATGGACAGCCATGTGAGTGCTTGGATGAGTGGATAAGTGGATCGATGGATGATTGAATGGTTAAGTGCATAGATTAGATGTAGCTCTGAAAGGGTGGGTACCTCAGGCCCAGATGTTGTCTCTGGGATATGGCTGAGTGGATGGGGGTGTGGGTAAATGTATTCGGCAGTGAATTTCTTTGGGGAAATGATAAATTGAGAAAAGCCTGAAGATAGCAAGGTCTTTACTATGGAAGAAAGTGCTGGTAGAAGGAAAGCAACATGTCATGTCCCATTCGTGTGATTTATGTAAGTTCCATCATTTTTCTGAGCCTTCATTTCTTCATCTAAAAAAGGGAAAAAATAGTCTTACCTGGCAGGGTCCTATGAAGCTCAAGTGAGATATGTGTTCAAGTGTCTGGCACGGCACCCTGAATACGGTTAAGTTCTCAAAAATGTCAGTTCTCTG
The DNA here is from genome assembly GCA_004024625.1 of Mellivora capensis. Taxonomy (NCBI): domain Eukaryota; kingdom Metazoa; phylum Chordata; class Mammalia; order Carnivora; family Mustelidae; genus Mellivora; species Mellivora capensis. The sequence continues at coordinate 69,006 of PISX010002548.1, read as the reverse complement.
CATTCCTCTGGCTCTCCCTGCTCATTCTTCCTTATACTTGGGTGGTAGGTTCTGATTTACAGGGCAGAGTCATACTGAGGTCTCCTTTGGATTCCCCCCAACCCCAGAGGCAACATAAACATATCCCCAACATTGCTGACGTGACCCCTTGTGCCCCACACTTGGGCACAGAATAGCCCCCACCTTCAACCTCATCCCAGAAGGGACACTACTGGCTAAGCCTCTTGCTCCAGCTGGGATGATTTCTCAGTGTTCAGTGGGCCAGAGACAACATCTGGGCCTGGCTACTGCTTCTTCTTGAGTCTTCTCATGACACTCAAAAATGATGAGAAACACATTGTGTCCCTTTGGCGGTGGCAACACTTTCTCCTGGAGAGATGAGAGACAAGGACAAGGCCATGTGTGTGGGCACGCGTGAAGTTTCTCTTTGGGCCCTCAGTGGAAAGAAGTTTGTGATGAAGCCTAAGAGTTTGAGAAACGGGGGTTCAAATCCTGACCCTGACATTTTGGGGCTGTAGGGTTTTGGAGATGTTACTTTCCTTTACTGAGACTTAGTGACCCTTATCTTTAAAATGAAAATAATATCGCCTGCCTCACAAGACCTTTGTGAGGAAGAACTGAAATGCTTTTGATCAGCGTCTGGTGCATAATAGGCACTAAATAAATACCAATTCCCATCCTCATTGGGAAAAGTCTGGCTGGGCAACTGATCTAAGGTGTGCCAATCTGGGTTACACTGATGTATTTTGAGCCCCAGGGGAGCCGTTGATAAAGGAAGGCTCACGAGTGCATGGATTGATCCATTCATTCACGAACTTATTTCTTTCATTTCAAATCAACTAACTGATGTGTGATTTATGTGCCACAAACTGCATCCACTCTAAGTGAATAATTTCATGAGTTTCTATAAACACATGCACCACAGAAACCACCACTACAATCAAGATACAGATCATTTCCATCACCCCCAAGAGGTTTTTGTGCCCTTTTGCAGCCATCCCTCCCCCCTGCCCCATCCCCAGGTGACTGCCGATCTGCTTTCTGTCATGGTGGATTTGTTTGTATTTTCTAGAATTTTACATAAATGGAAGCATGCAGAGAGCACTCTTCTATGTCTGACTCCATCACTCTGATTAGTGATTTGGAGATTTGTTTCTATTGCCCCGTGTACCCATTATCCATCCTTTATTAGTTGTGATTTTGTCCAGACATTCATTCATTCATTTGTTCATCTACTATGCAAATATTTGTGTGCCTACCCTGGGCCAGGAACCGCTCTGTGACAGCATCAGAGCATGTGTCCTCCGTATATATTAAAGGTATATATATATATATATATATATATATATATATATCTTCATTAAAGTGCTGGGGCTACAGCAGGAAACAAAGTAAGGAAGTGCCTGTACCGAAGAAAGAAGATTATATTCTACGAGCTTTAAGCAAATAACCACATAATATGACAAGCTGTGATAAATGATATGAAGAGAAATAAAGCAGGTTTCGGGAGTAGGTGTTTATGGAAATGTGTGTTTCTTTATGGAGGAGGTTGGAGCCAGCCCTGCAGATATTCGGGGAGTAGTCAGAGAGTCAGTAGACTCTCTGTAGTCAGAGAGTCAGAAAGTGCAGAGATGTTGGTGTAAGGTACATGGCTGGCATACTCAAAGGGCAGCAAGTCTGGAAGAGATCTGGACTGAAGACACACTGCAAGTCGCTGATGTTCAGAGAGCACGTGTGAAGGAGGAAGACAGATGAGGTCCAACCCCACGGGTGCTGTGTAGCTGGAGGGTTGAGCCCTGAGGGTGGTGAAGGACGATGGAGGCAGTGGAGAGTGAGCTCTCAGAAGACAAGAGGGGAACCAGGAGAGAGTGGGTCTGGAAGCTAAGCACAAAACAGGCTTTGAGAAGGAGGGAGGGATCCCCTGTGCCAAACGCTGCTGGGGGTTGAGGAAGAGGGAGAGGAGGACTGCAAACTGGCCCCTGGCTGTGGCCCCCGGCTGTGGCCCCCAGAGGTCTTTGGCAGGCCAGAAAGCAGCAGTCTGGGGAGGCAGGCATGAGAGAAGCAAGGTCAGAAGGATGGGTGGGGAGAGGAGGGAGAGGCAGGGAGCACAGACTCCTTTGAGGCAATCTACAAAAGGGGAGAAGAAAAGCAGGGTGATCCCCGGGGAGGGGTGGGAGTCAAGGATTTTATTAATTTTAGGCTTGGGATGATTTGGTATGTTTGTATGCTAATGGCGTTGAGTCAGCATTTACTGAAGGCTTTCTCTTTCCAGGCAAGGTGCTATTTATCCCTTCTTGTTTTTCATTGATTACAAGAAGTTTGTTCCTCCTTTCACTTTTGAGTAGCTACTTCCTCAAGGGGAAAGGGTGTCTTAGTGGATCCCGAGGGCCAGAGAGTGGACCTCAAGGAGGAGGTAGAGAGGAGTTGGGCCGCAAGGGGAGAGATCTTCACCACCTGGATGGCCTTCCCTTCCTTCAGCCTGGAAGGGCCAGCCAGCAGCGGGGACAAAGCAGAGCTAAGTCCTCTCCAGTTCCTGGATGAATTGGGAAAAGCATCCCCTCAGCTTGGCTGAGAAGGGAGAGGAGGCCGCAGGAAGGGGAGTGGGCTGAGGCAGGAGTCGTGCCCCTCGGGGGTGACTCGGGCTGGCTCTGGGGATGAGATGAGCGCGGCACGTGCTCTGAGGTCACTTCCCTGGCCTGCGGGCCTCGGGTCAGCCCCTCCTCGTGTCCATTTCCGCCAGCTCTCAGGCCTTGGGGACTGGGAGGACCAGGACAAGTATCCAGGAGGGGCTTCCCTGCCTTTGGATGGGATCCCACTTGGACCTGGGTTCTTTCTTCCTTTGGAGGCTGCTTGAGAGGGTAGATGTGCAGTCGGACAGACGTGGGTGTGAGTCTGGTTCCAGAACATTTTTGAGGGAAGACTAGGGTGAACCAACTTGTCCTGATTTGTCTGGGACTTTCCCACATTTAGCACTGAAAATCTCACATCCTGTAACACCGCCCCCCCCGCCCCCCGCCCTGCAGTCCCAGGCAAACAAGGCGGGTGGGTCACCGTAGAAATAAGCAGTGGATGGATGAGCCTGGAACTCCAGGGCCAGGAATGACTCATTCAGCCTGCAAGAAGCAGTCTGGTAGAGTGAGTAAGAGCCTGGCGGCAATCCCTGCTTTGCCATTTACTAGATGTAGGACCTGGTTTAGTACTTTGACTTCTCTGGACCTCAGTGAGTCCATCTGTAAAATAGGGATGATCGTAACTCTTATCTTACAGGATTGTTGAAGATGATACATAAAGCTTTCAAAACTGCCTGCCTCATGGTAAGTACTCAGTGTTAGCAGTTAGCTGTTATTTATAATTATCTATCTTTATCTATCTATCTATCATCTATCTATCTATCTATCTATCTACCTACTGAGTCTGTGAACAAAAGGGGTTACTTTGGTAAGAGTATATACAAGGTGCTGGGGTAGCCAGAGGAAAGGGAGACTGATTCTATTCAGTGGAAATCAGAGGCAGCTTCACAGAGGGTAATATTTGGGCTGGGTATTATAGGTTGAGTAGGAGTTTTCCAGTTAGACAAGAGCAAGGGAAAGATAGCCTGTACAAAGGCATAAAGGTGTGAAGACCAAGAGCAAATTGCTTCCCTTTCACCCCAGGCACGGGCTGGTTTTAGATACAGCTCAGAAACTCAGTTATCCAACCAAATCTCAGAGGGGTTGGTTTTCCTATGCCCGTGATTGTAAATGCTCTTCCCCACTCCCACTGCCGTCTATGTTTCTCAATCCGTACTCCAGCGCCCAGCTCAGGGCCAACTATGTAGTGGGTGCTCAGGAAACATTTACTGCTCATCAGCTTGGTACCTGCTGCTATGTTAAGGGCCTTATGTGTGTTAGCTCACTTAATCTGTATTATTACTATCTCCCGTCTCAAAGATGAGAAAATTGAGGTGGGAAATAAATTATTTGCTTGAGCAAGATCCAAGAGCTGGTAAGTGAGGCTCTGGCATTCAAACCCAGTCATGTCTGCCTCCAGATTAAGCTTTTAACCACTCCCTTGCATATTTCTTTATTTCTTGGCACCTGGGACCTCTGGCTGCAGTTCGAAGAATAAGAGGAGGTTGCTCAAACTGTAGGATCTCTGCTTCTACGCCGGTGGGGAGGTAACTCACTTAAACTCAATAAACAATAAATAAGTTGTGGTTCTGTGCTAGGCAAGGCGAGGCCTTATACCATGGAGACCAGGCCCGGGACCTGTAGAGCCAGGCCGCCCGGGTTCACGTCCTGGCTCCGTGCTTTCTAGCACTGTGCTCCCGGTCCAGTCTCTGCTCCATTATGGGGGTCCCTTCCCCCTCCTCTTAAATGGGGAATTAAATTCGTTATCTCGTCTAAGACACACTGAGCGGTGCCTGGCACGTGGCGAGCATTCAGTGCGTGTTGGCCTCTGTCATAACTAACTTTATCATCAGAGTCCCAGACCCTGTGTGGCCACCAGACAGCAGATAGACTGACATGTGACCTTATCCGAGGACAACAGAGACAGCGGGGTGACGGGGTGATGGGCTGGGTGTCAGAGCTAGCCCTGGGAGTTTTGGGGAGGCGATTTAAATGATTTAATTCTACAGGGTTGGGGAAGAGCTCTTGGAGCAGCAGGGCAGAGCATGCATAAAAGGGGCTGGAGACCAAGCTCAGGGACCTTAGTCCGAGCAGAAAAGACAGCAACCCAAATGGGATGGCCAACTTCAGTCCCAGGAAAACTGGGGCATGTGATTATCTTGGCCCCAAAGGAGACTGAAGGAGCTGCCAGAGGTGGGAGAAAACCAGGAGAACAAGGAGGGGGTGTGAAGAAGGGTAGGGTAGGCACCATTGCCTCTGGGAAGACAAGACGCACAGTCCCCGGGTTTGCTGTCACCATGGCCTGGATGACAGCAGCCTCTGGGAATGGGGCTGAATGTCTGATTGCAGCGTCTGGCTTGAAGGTGGGAGAGATTAGAACAGCTAACACGCTGATGGGAGGGACCCAGTAGAGAAGGAGACACAATGGAGAGAGGGCGCTGATGGCCTGCAAATGGACAGAAGAGATGAGACGAAGGAGCCCATGTCAGGGGCTGTCCTTGGGTGGCAGTTGGACCACCATGTCCATGGTGAGGGGAGAGAAGAAGGAGAGGGGTTGGCTGGTGGCTGGGAATAGACACAGGGATTCCCATCTGAAGGCCTCTGTTGTCTTTCTGACGATGAGACAGCTCACCTCTTGAGGGGAAGGGGCGGGGGCCCTGGTGAGGGCAAGGATGAAGGGAGAAGGGCCGTCAGAGAGTGGAGGGTGGGGAAAGGAGCCACTGAGCCAAGAGGGTTAGCAAGCTGGCTGAAGCAGGCTCTCCCTCTGGGGTCGCCCAGAGCAGGCAGGGGAGGGGACTCCGGAGGCCATCTGCCCACCTGGGGGAGCTTCCTCGGCTGAACCAGCTGTTTGGAGCAGAGGACGTGGGGGTGGGCTCATCCAGGCCTGGTTCTGCTGGGTGAGGGTGACGGGCAGAGTGTGTAGCGGAGAGCGTGTAGTGATGGCCGTGACCGGCCGTGGGGTGGGGGTTTGGAGAAGAGGCCCAGTGCCTCAGGTAGCTGAGCAGGGAAGGGGGAGCTAGAGCCAGTGACATGGGTATGTGTGAAAACAGTTGCAGCGTGGGGGGTGGGAGCAAGGGATCCAGCTCTGCTGGAGCTGGATGTATGTGAGTGTGCTGTGTGTGGGGATGGAATTCAGGGGGCACCATGAGAAGATTCTGGAAGGAGGGGAAGTGAGAAGACCGAGGGTTGTAGCTGAAGAAGGCAGCGCCCGGCTTCTTGATGCCAGAGTAGCGCAGTCTCTGGTGAGGACAACTTATGACAGCTGATTCAGAACAGAGGGGGCACCACTGGTGACAGGGAAGTCCAAGAGGCCATGGCACTGTTTGGGGGTGTCCGTGGGGGTTGTCCAGGGCACCCAGGGCAATGGCAAGAACTAGAGGGAGGAAGTCCTCGGTCAGTGAGGAGTAATGGAGAGGCTGGTGGACAACAGTAATGGGGGTGAGGTGCAGCCAGCCTGAACCTCAAAGCAGTTGGGTGTTTTGGGAAGGGGGTGGAGCAGTGAAGGTCAGAAAGTGGTCAAGGGGAGCAAGGGGGGAACCTCCTCTACTTTCCTTCTCTGAGGAAACCTGGACTCCCCTTGGGAGGGCAAGAGGGGAGCACGCCCTCCAGGGAGGGGCAGCTCTGCTGGAGCTGGATGTGTGTGAGTGTGCTGTGTGTGGGGATGGAATTCAGGGGGCACCATGAGAAGATTCTGGAAGGAGGGGAAGTGGGAAGCTGGGCTGGGGGAGAGACCTTGCAGAGAGCCTGGTGATGAGACTCCAGGGGAAGGGGCTGCCTTTCAGAGATGTGAGGCCTTGTGTTGGCTCCTTCTGGTGATGTGGGAAAGAGTGGGTACCTGGGTCCAGTGGGACTCAGCCGAGGCCCGGAAGTGTGACCAAAGGCTACAAGGCAGTGGTGGGGGTGGGTTAAATGGTCCTCTAGGGAAGGGGTGAAGGGCCTTTATGCTGCCTCCCTAGGGCTCGTCCCAGCTGGCTCTGGGAGGGCACCACCCCGCCCCAGCCTATGACCCCTGGGTCAGGGGCCTGTCTCTTCAGGAACTGGGAGTTCGTGGCAGCCAGAGCCAGCTGCTTAGAGGGGAGGAGGCCCCTGCAATGACGGGCTCTTTCACACCCCAAGGAAAAACAAGCCCATCTGCAAAACCTCGGAGGTGTGAGGTGGGGGCTTGGCAAAAAAAACTGTGAGAGAGGAGCCTCCCTGTCGGTCAGTCTTCCTGCTGAGACTGTGTGGGAAGGCCGCTCCCCCCGCCCCGCCCCTCGGTGGGGCCTCAGGAGAGCAGTGCGGGGCTGGGAAGCACCAGGAGGAGCAGGCAGCTTCGAGGACACTGCAGCTCAGAGGGCTGGCTGACGGTGAGCACTGTGCAGGGAGTCAGGAGAACCCAGCTGCTCGCGTCTGCTGGGCTTCTGAGCACCCTGGGGCGGTCATGAGGTCCTCGCTTCAGGCCTCAGTTTCCCTGGCCGTCCAGCCGCGGGTGCCCGTGGCCTGGGATGCTCTCTCTGGAGGGTGAGAGCGTTTAGGCCGTCCCAATAGGGGCGGAAGAGCCCAGGCAGAGGGCCTGAGTGCACGCCTGCTCTGGGCACCGGGAGCTGAGCAGGCTCGAGTTCCATTCCTGAATATCAATGAGCAGGCCCAGGAATGTCTGCCACACAGCTGGCCACAGGCAGGCAGGAGGGCGGGCGGCGGGCGGGGCGGGGAGGGAGGAAATGGCCTGCAGGCCCTCCCAGACCCACCTGCCGGGCAGTGGTGGCAGCAGGCTGGGCAGCCCAGGGCAGGACAGAGCCTTCTGAAGCCGCAGTCATACGTGTGCTCTGTGCCCTCACACCTTCGAGTCTCAGACGAACTCCAGACTCGTGCATTGTCGCTCCGATGACTTGTCTGTTTCACACTCTGGGAAGAGGCCGAAATGGGATTCAACACTGCGCCTCCTCAGCCCCAAACCCGTGACATTTGCACTCTGCTGCCTAGGGGGTGGGGGAGGCTGCAAATCTTGGATGCTCAGAGGCTTGGTTCTGTGAAGATTTATGTGCCGGCCCGGGGTTGGGTGCTGGGGAGACAGCTGCGAGCAGGCCAGGGGGCTGTTAGGGAGAAGAGGAGACTGGAGGGGCCAAAAATGCCCTTTGGTCATCTCCGGTCCCGTAAGCATTATCTGAACAAGCAGGGAAAGCTGCACTCCTCCAAATTAGCAAGGATTTATAAACTGGTCACATCTCAAGACTGACTTCTGCAACTGTAGGAGACAGAAAGCCTTCTGACAATCAGGCCTCAGCAACCAGCTCCTGAATGTGACAGGTCCTGGGACCAGCGCAGGCACAGCGTGGGTGACAAGATGATTTGACCACGTTCCTGCTGCACGAAGCTCACAGACCCACCACCAGACGACTCCACAGTCTTTGGAGTCAAGAACTGGCATAGAGAGCTGGGCTTGAGCTGTGGAAGGGCCAGGTGGGAAGAAAGGCTCACAGGCAGGGACTTTGGAATCCGGCATTGTAGAAGGAGTGAGAATCCCCCAAGGGCTGAAGTAGAGGGCATTCGGGTCAGAAAAGACAGTATTTGTCATGGCCTTGCCATGTCTATCGCACTTTTGGGGTGTTTGCAGGGTTCATGAGGCTGGGGTGTGGGCTGAAACCCGGAGAGGGGCCCAGGGGTGGGCAGCCAAGGGCACCCTTTGCTCGACCTGAGGGCCATTCCAGGCTTGGTTCCTGGCCTAGAAAACTCTTCCATAGGTGTCTGTGGGAAGCCAGTTGGGGCTGCCCATAGTGCAAGATGGTGTCTCAAGGCTGACTAGGTCTGTGTTTGGGGCACAAATCTGTCATCTGCAAAGACAGAACTGTAATAATGTTTCCAGGGCAGATGGTCCAAGTAGCTGTTGGGCGCCGCCTGGCTAGGCACAAAACAACATTCGAAGCTCTTCCCACCCAGACCAAGCTCAACCCCGGGACCTAAGCCTGACTAATCATGAAGATCCCATCCCTAGTCTATGCCTCAGTTTCCCTGTGGGCTCAGCGATGCTCTCCAACATTCTCAATCTAATATCTCAGTGGGTGCCTACATATAAAGTGGTTGGAGAATTAGACTTAATTATTAGTCATGGCTGTCATTTCTGGCACCCCAGGCCCCTTTGGGGGGTTGGTAAGGGCAGGCAGACTGACAGCTGCATGGGGTGGTGGCAATGGCTTCACTGTGAGGCCAGTTGCTGGGGGAAGCCACAGGGCTCAAAGCTGGCATCTTCAAGATCCATGGGGTGTAGACCCTTGTCTAGACCTGGGGTGGGGAGTAGAGGCAGAATAAGGACTTCAGTCCTTATTGTCTGGGGAGGCCAAGATTCATATCCATCTCTGGGATCCATCCATCCATCCATCCATCCATCCACTAAATGACTGATTGCTGAGCACAGCACATTCTAGCTGCATGATCAGTAATGGACGCTGAAGGGAATTCGAAAGCATGGCGTCAATGCTAGAAGGCTCTCACTCTGGCAGTGGAGCCATCCCACTGAATACATAGGAAATCCCTACTTCCTGTGTGTGCCCAGGGAAAGCACTTCTCCCCTGTGAATCTCAGGTTCCCCCACCAGACAGTGGGTTTTCATGGTCACCTGCAGCGCTATTGTGAGTTTCACGAGGTGAGGGATGGGAAACATCCCGTACGACCCAGGAGGCCATGTGAGAGCTGTCATCGGTATTTACTGTGGCATCAAGCCTGAGCCTCCACCTGACATGGGGTGTTGGCGGAACCAGCCATGGGTTCTAGCATAGTTGGCCAGTCTCTCAGCTTCTCAGGATCTCCCATTTCTAAATCAGCAATGATAATTCCTATCTGCAGGGTGGAGGTGAGGTGAAAGGTGTAAGAGGCAGTCTTGATATGTTATGTTGAAAGCACATGCTTCCATTTCCCTTCTCTGAGGGAATGAACTAGGCGCATCATGACTCCAGAGGGCTTTGGGGGAAAACCAGGAGGCATCTCCAGTTGGCTTGGGAGTCCATGTATTCATCCACAGGCTGTTGGGAAGGCCTTGTGTGAGGGTGTTTGGGGCACAGTGATGGACAAGACAGATGTGACCCCTGCTCTCATGGGGCCCCTAAATTGGGGGTGGGGGAGGGGCAAAGAATACCAAATATACAGAATAGTCTGTGATAAGTGCCCTGAAGGAAAGCTCCAGGGAGCTGTGATAACAGCTCAAAGGGTGATTTCTGACGGAGAAGTCCAGGAAAGCCTCTTGAAAGAGGTGGCCTTTGAGTCATGACCAGAAAGGCAAGAAAGAACCAGCTGTTCAAAAGCTGGACCAAGAGGACACAGCATGTACAAAGGCCCTGGGGTTGCAAAGACTTTGGAGGCCAGAGAAAACAAAGGAGGCCATGTTAGTAGGGGTTTTCATGTACAATGGGAAGAGTATAAGCCATTCAATTGGGAAGTTAGAGACAGGCTAGATCAAACAGGCCGATTAGTTTATGTAGATGGTGATGACTCATATTTCCCAATTGAGGAAACTGAGGACTCAGAGTGGTTAAGCCACCTGCCCAACATCAAGTTGGCAAGAGATGGAGCCCAGGTGGATCTCAGTGTCAAACCTTGTTGGGAGGAAAGGGGTAAAACTTTTAGGTGCTCTGAGGCTCCTCCTCATCCTCTTGAGGGGTGAAAGCAGGAGGGGCCCAGCCTAGGAGAGAGAACATCATGTCTGTGGGAGAGTCAGAAGAGGCAGCAGCCTAAACACACGGCAGACCCCGGCCAGCCCCGGCTGCCAACACAACTGCTTGTGTGGCTGCCAAGGAGCCAGATGCCGCTTCTGGAAAAAATATCTTCCTGGCTTGGCACTCTCTGGCCGGCCTGCCTGCCATGCAAGGGGAGGAGGGGGCTGCCGAGTGTGGGCCTCTGCTGCTTAGCACCCCAGAACGGCACTGCTGTGCCTTTGAAGCCAGGGCAGGAACAGGGAAGGGGGGTAGGGAGGATGCAAGCAAAATATTTTTGCTAAAAATATTCTGGTCCAGGAGAAGATCTTTTTTTTTTTTCCTTTTTTCCCCTACTCTTGCTGGAAAACCAAAGTCTTATTAAAACAACACCAGAATATTTCATGTTGATATCAATTAGGCGAAGGAGAAGGAATCTTGAATTTTCCTCCCTGCCAGTTTCACATAAAAGGAATATTCTCCCAGAGGCCAAAGGATGAAGGTTTTTAATTTTTTCCTTTTCTGCAAAAAAAATTCCTGCGATGTGGATGGAAAGTTCCTCATGTCTGAGAACTTCCTGAGAAGTTGGGGCTCTGGATCCCGAGGCCAAATTCTCCCCTTAAGCCGGGTGGGGCAGTCAGGTGGCTGGTCCCTTAAGATAGCGCCCTGAACCTGTCAGGTTTGTTCTGTACCGAGGCCGGAGCTGCGCACTCTACAAGTACCAGTGACCACAGAGTCAAGGGCCAGGAGATGGGCAGATAGACACAGAGCATTTGGCCTGTGCTTCTGGAACCCCTCATCAAAGCTCCTCAGGCAGCCTCAAGACAGGGAGTCACTCTGAGGTGCCAGACCTGGCCAACTCCCCTCTTCCTGGTTTAGGCCTTTCATAACCATGACGGCAGCTCCATTTCTGCACACCTATTCTGTGCCAGACACTTTAAAACGTATATTGATACAATACCTCATTTAGTCCTCACAAAGACCATAGGAGAGGTGAATTATATTCTCCCCCGTAAGCTGATGTGACAAGATTTGAGCCCGAATCCTTCCAACCCTAAAGTCTGGGTGCTGTCCTCTGTCACAGCCTACCACTTGATGACCCATTGGCTCAAAGACCCATCTGGTCTGCCATCAAGCATCTGGTAAGTAAGTGAGGCTCTCTTGTCTTTGGTATTATTTCAGTCCTCTGACTCCAAACCAGAACCCCGGGTTCTGCTTAGCTTTCTGAGTTTCCCTTATTAATGCATCAATTCATTCATTAATTTATTTCATTCAACCAATGATTCATCTATCTATTCATGCATCCATTTATCTATCCATCCACCCACTCACCTACCTTCCATCCATCTATCCACCCAACTGTCTTCCACCCATCTTTTTACCCATACATTCATCCACCCCATCTCATGTTTGCTAAGTGCCAGAGATATAGAAATGACTAGAACACAGCTTCTGCTCAAGTCCCATTCAGATTCATCAAATATTAAAAGTAAAATGTGGTCTTAAAAATAATCTAATCCAATCGCCCTTCTTATGAAATCCAGGTGGGAGGGAGTATTTTCATTTTACAGATGAGGAAACTATAGTGCAGGAAAACCAATGAGACTTGTTGGCATGTCGTGCTTTGGAGTAGAAAGGGCCTTCATGTCAAAGCAGACATAAGTTCTAGTCCTGGTTCTTTTCCTTGCTAGCTGGATGACCTTCTGCCAGTCCCTGAAACTCTGTGAATATGGGGGAGAGTAGTGAGTTCAGAGAGGGCTTCAGGCCCTGGTGGGCTTCGTAGGCTGTTGTTAAGAACTCTGGCAGCTACTGTGAGTAAGAAAGCACCAATGCAGGGTCTGCCCAGCAGAGAGACAAGATCCAACTTCAATTTTAAAAGGATCACTCTGGTTCTTGGGTGGAGAATCACGTGTCAGGAGAGAAAGGAGGGAAGGGGACAAGCAGGATGCTGACCAGTAAGGAAGCTATTACAAGAAGTGATACTGGTTTAAAACAAAGGGATAGTAGTGGAAGCACGAGAAACTTCAGTGCCCAGTGTGAGGTGTGGGAGGAAGAGGACATCAAGGAGGACTTGGTGACCTGGTGCCGGAATGACTGGAAGGATAGAGTGGCCATCACCCGAGAAGGCGAACGTTGTGGTTAGAGCAGGTTCTCGAGAGAAGATCAGAAGTTCCTATTTGGACGCGTTGACTCTCAGGCACCCATGAACTATTCAAGGGGTGATGGTGGGTAGGAAGTTAGACATGCAGTCTGGGGTCAGGAGCAGGTCTGGGCTGGAGGTCAATCTGGCAGTCACTTGTGTATGAATGGTGTTTAAAGCCTCGAGACTGGAAGAATCACGAAGTGAGTGAGTGTCGTGGCACCTGGGCAGCTCAGTCAGTTAAGCATCTGTCTTTGGCTCAGGTCATGATCCCAGGGTCCTGGGATGGAGCCCCGCCCACACTGGGCTCTCGACTCAGCAGGGGAGTCTGGTTCTCCCTCTGCCCCTCCTTTTGCTTGTGCTCTCTCTCTCTCACTCTCAAATAAATAACTAGATAGATAGATAAATAAATAAATAAATAAATAAATAAATAAAATCTTTTTTAAAAAGTGAGTGAGTGTACACCAAGGAGCGTAGGACCAACGCCTGGGCCTTGGACCCTCCATCACTCAGAGATTTTATCAATGCAACGTAGGCCATAGGGTACAGAGAGGAAGAAAGCACAGTCATAGACCTCACGAAGCGTGCATTCTAAAGAGGGCAACAGACACAGAAGGGACCAGCAAGTTCACTCGGCCAACAAGCTTCAGGAGAGGGTCCGTCAAGGGCGGCAGGAGCCCAGGTGTGATGCTGCGTCCAGCCCAGGGGCACCTGCAGTCCTGGCCTATGCCAGTTCCACAGTGGCAGACATTGCCTGGCCTGGGCCCAAGTGACTGTTAGGACCCCTCGAACCTGTCCTGTTCCACAGAAAGGGGAAACCCAAACCCAGAGTTTATTCTCTCTATAGCCTGATCAAATGGGTACTATCATCCCCATTTTACACCCAAGGAACTGAGGCTCAGAAAGGGAAAGCCATGGCCAAAGGGCTGAGTTTAATGATCACGCCCTAATGAGAGAGAGAGAGAGAGACGAGGATACAGAAGGATGTTGAGAGAAGGAAGCAGAATTTTCACATTATGATTTGGGTCTCTCTCCTGAGGGACAGCTCCAGGCCTGCCTCAGTCCAAACCCTGATGCTTTCAGGGTCCAGGCAGTGGACGTCAGTGAGGGATGTGGGCTGGGAGCGGGGAATGGAGGGCACAAGCCTAGTCAGCTGTGGTCTGGAGGAAAGGTGGGCCTAGCTAGGGTTGTCAAACCTGGTTTCTAAAGAGAAGCCGGAAATCTGGATTTTTATGTGAAGTTTCCCACTTTTTAAAGCAGCGTCGGGTCCAAACAAAACATATCTGCAAGCCGAGTTGACCTTATGGGCCACTAGCTCCAGACTATGGCCTTTTGGACTGGTGGCTGTAGGATCACACAGGCTTGGGCTTTGAATCCACAGTTCCTCCCTTAGTAGCTGTGTGATCTTGGGCAAGTGAGTTCGCCTCTCTGGGCCTCAGTTTCCTTATCTGTCCATCATCACTGAGTCTCAGGGATAAGGATCGCAGGAGACAATGTGTGCCTGACCCAGTGTGGGGCACATCAGCGATGCTCCACAGAAGATGGCAAGGAGGTGATATGTGTGTGTGTGTGTGTGTGTGTGTGTGTGTGTGTGTGTGTGTGTTGAGGGTAGGAGCTGGGGCTTTACTGCCTGTCCTGGTCTTACCCAGTGGCCCCTGAGTGTCGGGAGCCTGTGTGCGGACCCTCCACAGACCCGCACTCTATCTTCCCTTCCCTCCCTAACGTCGCTTTCAAGCATTCCCCAGGGACCACTTCGGGCTCTCCTGGGCCTTGGTGGCCTCCGGGCCCCAGCCTTCTTCACCAGCCTGGCTTCTCCCTCCTGCCACCTCTCTGCTGCACAGGAGAACCATGGGGACGTCTGGATTCCTGAGGGGATGTTTTCCACATTTCTGGAAACCCACTGCGGTTTGGTTTTCCGTGGTAAAGGCCTTGGCAGGGGCTCAGTCCAATGGAACAGCCAGTGGCTGGGAGGGGTGAGAATCAAGGAGACATTCATTGAGCGCCCACTGTGTACCAGGCCTTGGGGATTCACAGATGCTTGAAACAGCCCTGCCCTCCAAGAACCTCATTATCTTGTTATGAAGACAGACTGGAAACCTGAGAAGTTAAAAACAGATCTTAAAACCAAAGTCCTTGTCACTCAAGCCCGAAGCCTGCTCGCCCCTGGCTTACTCCTCTTCCTCATCCCATCAGATACGAGGTTCTGCTGACTGGCCTCCCTCAGTCCTCAGAATCTCTCAGATATGTCCCTTTCTCTTCACTTCATTGCCAGGGCCCTAGTCTGGGTCATCGTCCTCCCTCCTTTGGACGATGGCCGCTGCCTCCTCCCGAACTCCCTGCCTCCAGCCAACCCTCTTGCAGTCCTTCCCCACATGACTGCGAGAAAGGGTGTTCTAAAACCCAAAGCTGCTCCTGTAACTTCCCACCTGAAAGCCCGCAGTGACTCCACGACAGAGTCCACGCTGTCCACATTGGCTCCCAGGCCTTGCGGGCTCTGCCCTCTCTGCCCTGGGCGGCCTGCTTCATCTCTTACTGCGCTTCCCTCCGTCTTGCTGGGTCAGTCACACCAGACGCCTCCAAGTTAACGGTCTGCCTTCAGGTTTCTCTCAGCTCTAGGGGCCTTTATGCATGGGATTCCCGCTTCCTCGAATGTGTTTCCACCATCTCCTTCACCAAGCAAACTTCTAATCATTCTTTCGGGCTTAGCTTAAATGTCACTTCCTCCCACTGCAGGGCTGGATTAAAGCAGTGTCTTTGTTCCGTGTCCCCAGTGCTTTCCTTATGGTCATACTACTACCACCGCCACTGCTACTACTTGGCTGCTGCCA
>PISX010002548.1:0-53668 GCA_004024625.1 Mellivora capensis | reverse complement strand
GTGTCTGGCACACAGTACGTGCTCAGTGAATTCCTGATTGAAGGCAGGCCCGTTAGACAATGTTGGAGAACTCTGGAGCTGCTTGAGTGCGGGGAGCTGGACCGATGGACTGTGTCTGATTCCTGGGTTGTAGCCGAGCATTCGGGGTGTAGGCCATTTATCTCTTGACCAAGGGGAAGTAAAAATAGCATTCATAAAACCCATACACCCTTGACATTCATTAACTTATCACCGATTAGCTAAGATAATGCATGTGAAGCACATTGCTGGCAGGGAGAGGTGCTTACTATGTAAGCAATGGTGAGCAGGGGCTCTTGGCAACAACCCAGAGAGGGGGCATGCCTGTCCCATTTTACAGATGAGAAGACTGAGCCTCCAGGAAGGGGTGAGATGACTTGCAGAGTGCATCCAGCCCACACGTGAAGGAGTGGAGGCCTAAACTCCAGAAGCTGGTTCTCACTCCCCTGGAAACAGAAGTTTCCATTTACCTGTCACCAAATTCACAGATTATATGTACATTTATCTTGCTTCTGAGACCATATCGCATATTTCAAATTTATATTTCTTTTGAGATCAGAATTTCAACCCTTGGAGATTTTTCTGCTCTTGGAGATCAGTCTGCTCTTAAGGTCCCTATTGTCTAGTTTGCCCACTTTTTAACATTTCTGGATTTTTTTTCTTTTAAGGCCAACTCAGGAAGAGGCGCTTCTGTCTTTTGCATTTCTAGAAGCATCCAGTTAATGAGGCTTCATATATGTTTCATTAGGATTGTCCCCTTCGTGTCTTCTTGCCTTCTCTTCCTTCTGTCGGGTTTGCAGATCTCTGCAAGTGCCCAGACTACCCAGCCTCACCAGTGTGCAGTTTTACATATTTCTAACCTTTAAAATTGTTGATAATTTGACAACAGAGAATTGACATCTTCCTGTTTGAATTTGCATTTCGTTGATTTCTACTGAAGTTGAATTCCCTCTCTCATTTTTTAAAAAATAACTTAAATACTATTTTTTTAGTAGCTATTTTTGGTTGAAGAAAATTTTTTTTCACATTTTAGGTCTTGCCATTTTCATTTTAGCCCTTTTCCTCCTTTTTTGTTTTAACGTGCAGGTATCTTATGTTAGTTTTTCCTGTTATTTCCTCAAATGCACCTTAGCTTCCATGGTCCTTGTTTTCCAGAGGCTGGGTGGAGTTCCTTTCGTGTCCTGAGGGTGAGTATCTGCACTAATTGTTCTAAGCCTACTGGTATGTGGTTTGGGTGCCTTGACTGAGGCTGGTTTTCACTCTTCCCAGAACCAACGCCTGGGAGACTCCACCCTCTTGCCATCCTCTTTATCCTCGGCTTTACACTTCTTCTTCTGTTTTTAAAAAAATTTAAATTTAAATTAAATTAATTAATATATAATGATTACTGGTTTCAGAGGTAGAGGTCAGTGATTCATCTGTCTTATCTAACACCTAGTGCTCATCACATCATGTGCCCTCTTTAATGTCCATCACCCAGTTACCCCATCGCTCTACCCTCCTCCCCTCCAGCAACCCTCAGTTTGTTTCCCATGATTAAGAGTCTCTGATTTTGTCTTGTTTCATTTTTCCCTCTCTTCCCCTATGATCCTGTTTTGTTTCTTCAATTCCACATATTGGTGAGATCATACGATCATTGTCTTTCTTTCACTGACTTATTTCACTTAGTATAATACCCTCTCTAGTTCCATCCCCATCTTTGCAAATGGTAAGATTTCATTCTTTTTGATGGCTGTGTGTGTGTGTGTGTGTGTGTGTGTGTGTGTGTGTAACATCTTCTTTATCCATTCATCTGTCGATGGACATCTGGCTTCCTACTTCTGAGCTAGGTGCCTATCTTTGACAAAACCTGATGACAAATGCCACAGCATACCAGAGTCTTTGCTCTGGAACTTCACAAAAGGCTATTCTGAAAGTACATTAGGGCTTTTCCTTTCATACTGACCATTCAGTTCTCTCAAAAAATTGTCATAGATGTGTGATGTCACTACCCCTTTCAGAAACGACAGTGTGGAAAGACTTTAGCACACTGGAGAAAGCACCTGCAATTGATGTTTATGTTGGGAAAAAAATATTCTTTCCTCCTTCCCTTTCTCTTTCCATCCCTCTTCCTCTTCTTCCTTCGGTGAATCTGGATTTTGTCTCTCAGGCTACAGACGGTGTCATAGAGCTGACTTCTGCTCAGGTGCTGACTGGTCACCATCATTCCCAAAGTAGGCACTCAACTTAGGGAGCCCAGGCAGGGGACACTGAAAGCCACAGAAACAACAGAAATCACCTCTATCTGTCCTAGCGCTTCCCTACTCAATAATCCCAGGTGTCACCTGCTGATTAGCTGTGACCAGGGACTACAGTGTCCTAATACAGGACACAGATGACTCACCTGTGTGAGACTTTTGGCTTTAGAAAACTTGCCCCATTTCTTTTTTCCCAAAACTGGTGCCGCTGCTGGGATTTTTCCCTACACGGCAGCTCCACCCAGCATGCAATCTTGGGTCTCTTAGTCTTTATATTTGAATGCCTCCTAACCTTCAAAGCTACCAAAATGCTCGTTGATCTTCTAGTCTATTTATTTCATCTAATCATGTGAAATGGAAGGTATTTGATTGTTTCTGATCTATCAAAATAGTAATTTTATATAGTTCAACTTAATATTGTTTTTAGAAATTATACAAGTGATATAGAAGCATCCTAAGAAAATTAGAAAACAGAGGAAAATATAAAGAAAGAAAATATGCAAATATTATCCCTGATAACATTCTGTTGTATCATCTTCTGATTGTTTCCATGTGGTGCATGCCCATATACTTACCCAGAGACTTGTTAGACATGGAATCTAACTACCTACATAAAATGTCGTCATGTAATTAACAATACATTGGGAGTGAATTTCCATGTCAATGCATGCAGTTCCTTACAATCATTTTTAATAGCTGCATTGTACTTCGTTGTGTGGTTGCACCAGGATTAAAGGTAGCCAATAATCAAAAGGCTGAAGGGTAGGGCCGTTGGGGTAGGAGAAGGATGGAAAGCATGATGGGGTGGGGGGAAAAGGGCCAACATGGTGGGGAGTTATGATGTCAAGGCTGGAAAAGTTTTTAAGACGCTTTATATTGGAAGAGGCCCTGAAGGAATTTGGATGGACAAGAAAGAGCCCCAGGCTCTGGGGAGGGGCCACTGGAAGGCTTACAAAAGGTTGGGAGTCATATTCATGTATTCACTCACTCAGCAAATTCTTATTGAACTTCCACTATGTGACATTCTAGTGAATGTCCTAGACACTTCAGTGAAGGAGACCCACACAGCCTTGCCTGATTGTTAGGGGAGACAGACCATAACAAAAGAAAATCATTGCATATTGATAAAAGAACTGGGAAGGAAAATGAACAAGGAGATAAGATGAAGCATAAAAGGTCCTGGGGGTAGGGGTAAGGTGATCAGGTATAACATCCCTGGGAAGAGGTATTTGAGCTGAGATCTGAATGACTCCAAGGAGGAGTGTTATAAAGAGAAGAACCAGTGAGTACAATGGCCAAGTGGAGTGAGTAGACACCATTCTAGGTCTGAAACATTTCATTCACCCACTCAACCTGGTTGAGCTCCTTTCTGTTGCAGATCAGAACAGAGACATCAAATATCACTTCTCCCTCAAGGGAGATGAGACATCCATTCATTTCATTTATTTACTCATTCATTCAGTGATTCAACACATTCTGAGTACTTGTTATATGCCTTAGACATTAAAAAGAAAACAAAGATGAATAAGAATTAGTTCTTTTCCTCCAGGATATTTGTGGTCAAAAGCAAGGAAGGTGAGAGGGAGCAGCCTGAGAGAAGAAAGAAATGGCCAGCTCAGGGTGCTGCAGTGGGTTCCCATCAGGGATGGGACTAGAAGGAGGTATCCTGCTTCCCTTACCAAAGTTTTGTCTATCATGTTGTCCTGTGGCCTCTACCCTTCTGTGTTAGTCCTTTGTCAATTCACGGTTTATGGACACAGCCGCCACAGGTCCTGAGATGAAGTCTATAAATGGTTCTGGTTGTAGTTCTCTCATGTTTGCTGGATGTAGGAAAAATGGCTCAGTGCAGATAGGGAGCCATTGCCTTTGCCAGCTGAGTGTTAATGACTACACTTGGAAAGGAGCTGAGTTGTGTCTGGGTACCCCCAAATAGCAAACTGGAAGTCCTTGTTGGGTTGGTTGCAACTGTGATGGGGCCATGTGGGTAGGGAGTGTGGGGTCCTGTTCATACTTGGGGTGACCAAGTCGAATCATCAGGGAGTGTGTAATTGGCCAGTGGATGGTTCAGGAATGTGAATAAAAAGAACTTTAGGACATATATACAATTCTGTTAGTATGACACTATGGAAAGATGCTTGATCTAGAATATCTTGACTTGAGTTTGAATCCTACTTCTGCCTCTTGCCACCTGGGTGACCTTGGGCATTTCACTTACTCCCTCGGAGACTCTGTTTCTTGATTTTTAGACTAGGCATGAGGTAGATACCTAGTTGTCCACCACAGAGCTAGTACGCCATTTTCCTTGCTAGTCTAAGCCAATGATTGGCTGAGGACTTGGCATGCAATCAAGTTCCGACCAATAGAAAGTCTGGTTGAGGGTTTATGCCAAACATCTTCCTTCCTTTCTTTTTTGCCTTGAATTCCTCTATGCAAGGATGTGATCATTGTAGCTGAGGCAATCACCTCACGAGCCTGAGATGATGAGCCCATAAATAAAAGCCTGTGCACTGGTGTGGAGAGGGGAAAGATAGAAAGCTTCCCATGACAATGCTGAACTGTTGTGTCAAACTTGGGACTCCTTATTTTAGAATTAAGTCATGGCTTTGTGGGTCCTATTATTTGCACCTGAAGCATCCCCAAGGAACATGAGGGATCATGATAGCTACTTCCTAGAGCTCCCGAGGGAATTAAATGACACACCGCACATCCCGTCCTAGGCCTATTTTCGTGACTTTCTGCCCTGATTCTCATCGTATGTGATGAGATCTCTTACTCCAGGCTGGAGAAAGCTGCTTTGGGAGAGAGCGCCATGTTGGTTGGTGGAGAGTGACCAGTTTCCGGCCCCCAGAAATACTTGGAGGGGCACCAAATAGTAAAAAACAATTCAAAATCATTGTTAACATGTGCCATAATCCACCCTGTGTGAACCCACATCTTTAACAGAACCTTTATCGCACTGATGTATAGGGCAGAGGGATTCTTTTAAGAGAGGTTACCCCACGTGTGGAGAATGATTGAACTGTTCTCGTTATTCATGCTAACATCCAAGGTGGTTAGCCTAAGTCAAAAGAATTTCACCCAGGAGCGGCCGTGCGGCCCCATGAGATGTGTGGAGAATCTGCTGTGGGCTTTGAAGAAGAGATTCCTCTCTCCTAAGCGAGAGCCACGGAAGACCAGGGTCTCCCACCCCCACCCCCTTATGTCATGATGTCTGGTGGAGAGATTGAAA
This sequence comes from Mellivora capensis, assembly GCA_004024625.1. Lineage (NCBI taxonomy): Eukaryota > Metazoa > Chordata > Mammalia > Carnivora > Mustelidae > Mellivora > Mellivora capensis. The sequence continues at coordinate 48,184 of PISX010002548.1, read as the reverse complement.
CCACCATGGCTGTGTGACTCCCAGGCTGAGGGCTCCCAACGATGAGACACAGAGGCGAGCTGGAACGAGCCCAGCTTCGATGGCAGTTCTGAGCTGCTGGAGTTAGCCGGTCTTGGAGCCTGCTTGGCACCTGGACTTTCTAATACATGAGCTAAATATTTACTTATGGTTTATGAGTTGGGGTTTTGGGGTTTTGTTGCTGAAAGCATTCTGCATGATACTCTGAGTTTACTTAAGCGATTTCAGTTTACACAAAGAAAACCCAGATGTCCACCCAGCGTTACAGAAGCAAGCTCTTGCAGGAAGTGAGGTAGGGGTTCAGTGAGGAAGGCAGCGCCATAGCCATTGTTAGGACTTGGCCAGGGGGCGTCCCTGGGCTGGCGCTGGACGAGAAAGTTCCATTCTGTCAAAGCTGTGGGTTGGTAAAGGAATGGTTGTATTCCTACTGTATTAGTCAGGGTTCTCCAGAGGGAGATGTATTTATTTTAAGGAAGACAATTGTGGCTCACACAACTGTGGGGGCTGGGAAGTACAAAATGCTCAGAGATAAACACGTCTAGGAAAGTTTCTTCTCCCCTCCCCAGAAACATTGCTGGGAAGGTTTCTAGACAAGGGAAAATGGGTCCCAAATGGCTGAGTCATTTGACATATGACAAGCAAATGGTCAGGGCTTGCTGGGGAGGGAGCCCACATTGCCCCAGCTCATCTCCATGAATGGTGTCACCGCTGAGACCCTCTCCCCACCCTGGGCCCACTCAGTTTGCAAGGTCACTTTGGATGCTCTATGGACCTTCGCTCCAAAGCCGCAGAACCCAGCTACAGATGAACCGGATCCTTAGCTGGACCAGGGCCGCGCCCCAGACTGGGAACTGAGCTGCATTCCAGCCTCTGTCCCGCTTGGCTGATGTGATTCCGCCTTCGCCCCCAAGTCTGGCCTGGACCCCGCGGTTGGAGCTGGAGCTGGGAAGAGAGGTGGAGGAAAGTCCTGGGGAGGGTCACCAGTCAGGCCACTTGGAAAAGTCAGGATTGCTATCCCCATTTTATAGATGGTTTACTGAAGATGCCATGGCCTGGACGCCGGGCTAGGGTCCCTGGCCTGTAAGCTTCTTGAGGAGGCCTTTCCCCTCTCTGCCACCACCATATCGCGGTGGTGGTTCAAACTCTTCTTTTGCTCTTGAGTGGCACTGCCAAATCATTTTAAAGAAAAAAAAGCAAAGAAAGGCTGACTGATGCTCTATCCAAACTGGGCTCAAATACAGCAACCGAGAAAGCAGTTGTCCTTCCTTTCAGAGTTGACTGTTATTGGTTGAACCTAGATCCTTGGCCCGCCAAGTGTCTGGCACTTGGGAAGCAGTGGGACACAGGACAGATGTGAACCTTGCCTTCACGGAGTCCACAGTCTGGGTCTGGCTCCTATCCCACCCCAGCCAAGCTGCCCCTGGGCTCTGGTAGTGGGGATCCAGGGCTCTGGAGTCCCAAGCTGCTTGACCTAATGTCTGGAACTTTTGGTCCTAGGGAGCCATGGGGGAGGGCAGGGCAGGGCAGAAGACAGAGGATGAATGGGCAGCTCACTACCCATAACGTGCAGGGACACAGTGACCAAGAGCTTTCGTAAAAGGAGGGGGCAAAGGGGAGGAGGGATGTATATTTAGAAATCAAGAGTCTGACTAACTTTGTGGAGAACAGAAGGGAAAAAAAGCCCGAGTCCCCGCAGTAACCTGTTTGCAGGAGCTGCCCAATTTAGCAGAAAATCACACACACTGGTCCTGGCACAGGCTTGGGGAAGGTATTTCCTCCCCAGCTCGGGTCAAGTTTCATTCATAGGTACTGTCTAAAATTAGACCCTCTGCTTTCATTTTGGTCCAAACTCCCTGCCTAGCGTAATATTTGGGAGAAACAGGCACTCCATTAAAAGTGCCTTCCTCTCAGCGGCCCTTGGCCTGGGAAGGGCTGGGCCCTGTCCTCGGCTGGCGGCCGCTGCGGCTCATAAACCCGGGTCTAAATTCAAAGCATCCGCTCTGACTAGTGACCTCTTGCTCTGAGGCAAACTCCTGCCTCTTCCTCCAGCTCACATCCAAGGTCTGGCCAGGTCACTGGGAGGGACCTGTTACAGGCCCTTGACCTTCTTTCTAACGGCGACTCTCCAGAGGGGGGAGACAGCGAGGAAGAGGTGCTTGTCACCCCCAGACCATGGAATGAGGCTTCTTGCTGGGGCTCACGGCCTGCCATCTGCCTCTCTTCTGGACCCAGGAAGCCTGCTGGCTGGGTCTGTCAGTCTCAAAACAAAAATAGTTTTACTGTTATTTTTTTTTCCAAATGAACATACTGTCAAGGAAGGACTCGGGGAGATGGAGAATCAACACCATGTTTGGACTGATTAGTCCATTTAATAAATGTTTCCTGAGCACCTTGTATTTGGAGTCATTCAGACATGAGTAACAAAAATGAGAAGGCTACTGTGGGAGGTCCTGGCCTCTGAGAGCTGAAGGCACACCAGGGCTGGGCTGGAGTCACAGCCTGAGCCGGGCGGGCCGGGGTGGGGGTGGGCCCAGGAAGCGCATTCTCATCGTCTCTCATCTTTACTTCTCTCCCAGCAGCAACCTCCAAGGCTCTCTCTTGCCTCCTGGCCACAGCACAGAATGGGGCTCCCCCTGCCTGTGCTCTCAGCTTAGCCGTCTGCACAGAGCCCACCCCTTTTTCTGGATTCCAATTTCAAAGTCCCAGGGAAGGTTTTCAGTGGGCTTTGCTTGTATCAGGCGTCTGCCCCTCAGCCAATCAACAGCTGCCAGGGGAGGGGCCACAGGAGCCCATTGGATTCTGTCCAAAGGATGGGCATGGCAGGAGGAAAAGACATTCCTAGAAATAGACAATTTTAGCACTATGCGGTTGCTGCTCTGCTGGCCGCTGGTGAAAATGCAGAAAAGGATCTTAATCCAGTCATGGCAGATTAAGGAAGGCTTCCTAGAAGAGGTAATTTCTAAACTGGGTGAATGGCATTTAGCCAGGACCTGAGAAGGAATAGTGTAGAATGTTGTTCAAAGAATTACAGGCAAAGACCTCAAGGCAAGACCCAGGTCTACCAGGATAGGAATCCTGCATTGCCACTGACTGGCTGTGCTGACTTTGGGAGTCGTTTGGCTCTCTGAGCTTCAGTTTCCTCCTCTGTGAAAGGGAATCCCAACATTTTCCTCCCGGAGTTACGAGGATTAAATGAGGCTCTGAGTATATTAGTGTGTGTCAATTTAATCCATTAACCCTGGGCGCAGGGACCTTTTCTGGGCAAGCAGTGTTCCCATAGCTCGTTCCTTCTTCCCTTTGGTCTCAACTCAGGTATCACATCAGGTCTGAGGACATCAGAGAAGCCCTCCTGGACCAAGTTTCAGAGCAAGCTTCCCTTTTAACTTTGATGGTTATCCAGTTTTCCTGCGAGTTGTTTTCTCAATTTGCAGTTATTGATTTGTCTTCTTGTTGTTGTGCTTTTTTTAAAATTGAAATATATTTGCCATGTCGCATTGTGTAAATTTAAGGTGTACAACATATTGATCTGATGTGTTTATCTATTGTGATACGTTTGCCGTGGTAGCACTAATTAGCACCTCTCTCATGATATGGAATTATCATTTCTTTTTTAGTGGTTGGAGTAATTCAGATCTAGTCTTTTAGCAAGTGGGCCGGCTATCCTACAATGCTCTTGTCTCTAGACTGCCCATTAGATTTCTATGGTTTATGCATCACTTGTTGCAAATTTGTACCCTTAGACAATAGCTTGCCTGTTTTCTCGTTTCCAGTCTGGTTTTGTCTGAAACTGAAAGGTCTATGAATGTGAAGACTGCACCTATCTTGTTCTTTGCACTACCCTCTTGACATGCAGGGGGCCCAGCACCTCCAGGGTGCTCAATCAGTGTCTGCCGAATCAATGAATGCGAGAAGGGAGACACGCAGACAGGACGTCTTGGTGGCTTCCTGAGGGAGGAGTGGATTTTCTCGGACAATCTCTGCCTGAGGGCAGTGTCCAGCCTCCCCCAGCAAAGTCGCTGCACTCTCCACAGCTACTTGAGTCCTGAACCCCCTGATAAAACCCCTTTGAACCCAGTTCAAAGGCTTTGGTGCTTGGGGCCCTCATCCAGACCTACAGTTTCTGGAGAACTAAGGTGGAGTTCCAGCCATTCTATTCTCCGAGACTCCAACTGGGCCTTTTAAGTTGGGAAGGGCAAGGGGCTTGAGCCTGGGGGCCTTCCTATGACTCTAGCCCTGGAAGAGGTTTCTCTGCAGGGCCTGAGCAGAGGATCCTCACCCTCATCCTCACTCATCCCCTGGTGATGCGCTCTACCCTACAGAGGAGCAAAGAGAGGGATAAGAGTAAGACCGGGCCCAGGAGGATCCATAGCAACACTGGGGTCAAGTCTTGGCATCGGCTGCAGCCCAAAGGCTGACCCCCACCTCCCACTCCCCATCATTTACTCCCTCCCGCCTTGGCCCCTCTCCCTCGATCTCCTGCAACTTCCTAGAATCACCGGCTCTGTCCCCTTGCTCGTCTCAATTTGGCTCCCTCACTACAGACTTCGACATGAGAATATGAGCGCACGTAGTTTATTTGGAGGGTGATTCCAGAAAGTACTGGCAAGGAAAATGGGATCACGAGACAGGCAAGGGCAGGAGGTCACTATTGGGTGCAGTTACCAATGGAGGCAACTATGGTCCAACTCTGCAAGATGGTGTAGAACGCCTGCCCCAGCCCACCAGAGGGGCAGGAGCCACTGGCTGAGGGGTCCCACAGCAGGTCCTCACTCTCCAGTACTCGGGCCTGTCTGGTTTGTAGGAAGCCTTCAGATTTATAGGAGCTTTTATTTGGTTGTCCTTTGGGTCAGTGTGGAAGAAAATATTGGTGCTGAGGGCATCCAGGCAGGGCATCTGCCCCTCTTCTGATCACCCCAGAGAGCCTCTCCAACCACCCACTGATTGTTCACTCCCTTCTCACCCCAAACACCCCCTCACTGATCCCTGATGGCTGACTCTTCACAGGTCCATCAACACCTGATGAATTGCCTACCCTAACCCCCCACTCAGGACCCTTTATGTTCCCATTTAACCTTCTGTTGACCCTATTCCCTTTGCTCAACTCCACCCACTCTCCGCTGTATGGGAGTTTTGGGATAGGAGCAGGATTGGGCTAGATGTCCTCAGTGAAGCAACAGGAGGGTGTATCCATTTCCTGAACGTCTCCTCCCAGGATCCTCTGTGGCTGACCAAGTGAGTCACATTCTCTGCCTCCCCCCACCTGGCCCCTTCCCTGTCTCTCAGAGAGGGGCTGGCTCCCACCCTGGGCTACTTGCTTCCTCCCCTTTCCCCATCAAGAGAGGGATCTGGTGAGGCCGAGGTGGCCTGAGGGACAATGAGGTTCACCCTGCATGATCCAGTGGGCCCTAAAGCTGGGCTCAATTGTCTAGCCCCTCCCTAGGTCCTCCCAGGGGCACAGACTCAGGTTTTCTCTGTGGCTTTCCAGGTGGGGTCCTGGACAAGGCAGGGAGAATATGGACATGGCCCCATCTGGGACACTGTAGTTTCAGCCCTGCTCTGAGGAAAGCCTGAGAAAGCAGAGGCTCAGAGAAGGTGAATTACTCATCCAAGGCCACAGAGTCAGCCAGTATCGGACTCCAAAGCCCAGCATTCTAGTTCCCAGGATTACTGAGTGTGTGCCGAGCACGATGCCATTCCCCATGAGAGATGCAAAGAGGGGACACACATGGGCCAGCCCACAGAGCCTGGGGCTGAGCTGGGAAATGAACCTGGCCTCTGCCCACCATCTTTGCCACCCGCCGCCACCCTGGCCTTCCTCTTTCCACTCGTGCCTTCTGCGAGCAGCCAGGGGGAGCTTAAGAAAAATAATTGCGATCATGTTACTCCCTTGTTTGTGACCTTCCAACAGCTTCCTATAGCCCTGAGAATGAATGAAACTGGAACTTTCCACAAGAGCCGGCAAGGCTTCCCCGGCCTGGCTCCCACTTCCCTCTCTAATCTCATCTCCTGTTCTACCACTTGGATCCCCTGGTCGTCCCCAGACACCCCAGGTTCCTCTAAGGTAGCAGGGCTCTCTGCTTGGAGCTTATCCTGTTGTCAGGAACAGCCTGTCCTGACCCTCTAGTCTGAAATATCTCCCACTCTTCCCACAGTGTGGCCCATCGCCTCGTTTTGTTTCCTCACTACCTGATGGATTTTCTCATTTACTCAGTGCTTTACTTGTGTGTTGTCTCTCCCCCATCAGAACGTGGGGTCTGTGAGGGCCGGGGCTCGTCTGCCCACCTCACTGCTGTATTCCTAGTGTCGCGGGGTGTTTGACACACAGTGGGGGCTCTAGTTGAGTGATGTCATCTAGGGCATTTGTTGAATGACGGACTCTTCGTTTATAGAAGCGTGAGCTCAGCATGTGGTGTGTGGTCACCATACTGAGCAGCTTTGAATGACGGGGGGAGGTGCGTGCCCGCTTGCATGTGCATATGTGCACACACACACACACACACACACACGGCTCCAGGAGTGTGCCCAGACCCTGCCCCAACAGCTCTACCTGCCCCTGAGTTTCAGATCCAGGGACAACATGGTGGACCTTGGGTCACAGGTCATCGTTGTCACTGCCGTGTCTTGTACCTCAGAACCACTCAGGAAGCACCTTTCCAGCTACCCTCTCTGCCCTCCTACTTTCTCCTCTTGTATGGGAACAGGATGTGTGTCCTTGGCCTTGCAGACAAATCTGGCCACCTGCTTAGTTGCCACAATGGTCATAAAACCCATGAACCTTTGGGACTCCTCCAAGGACCCTTTTTCTAATTGTTTTTCTGGACATAGTCCTGAGTTTTTGTTTCTGTCTCTGAGAGGGCTTCCTTCTTTGCACCTGTCCATTCAAACTGTCATCCAGATTTTGGAAACTTGCTTTCCTGACCCATAGATATACCAATACAGGTATATATGCACCAGGGCCCATCCCTCTCCCTTGCAGCAGGGCATTTCCACAGGCACAAAATAATGCCAGGTTGGTCCCAAGGCCCACTAAACAAGAGACGGTATCCAGCTTTGCCATGCTGGGTCCTGCACAACTAGTCAGGGTTGGTGTGGCTCCACCAGGCCTTGCTCTTCTAAGATTTCTTCACCGCTGTGAGTTGTAATATATATATGATGGAATATTATGCAGCCATTAAAAGAACATGCAATCTTGCCATTTGTAACAATCTGGATGGAACTAGAGGCTATTACGCTAATCACTAGGAGTTGCAGACATGGTTCTTTTTATGATTGTTCATTCATAGGCTAACTGCTGGATCCTTCTTTCTCTCTCTCTCTCTCTCTCTCTCTCACACACACACACACACACACACACACACACCACATACCTCTACCAGATATTCATTATCAGAGACAATTCTATCTTTCCCAAGGAGGTCAAATTCTAAATGCATACATGCGGTGGTCAGAAAGATGATATTACTGAGTACAACAGGCCAGTTGTAGGATGATAAGTGATAATCCACAGCCTCTGTGTTGGGAAAGGCAGGTGAGTGGGGACAATGGCAGGCTGGTCAGCACACCACCAAGGGAGCCTGCCACGCGGCTCCAGTCAAGCGTTGCTGTGTGGGATGGGGCTCAGTGTGGTCACATGTCCTCATACTTCAAAAGAAGCCAGAAAACCATTTTATCCCCTGAAAGATCTGCATTCTTTCATTAAAGAATGTAGGTGAAGCCACATTTAAACACTATATTCGTGTAACATCACATGTTTGCCAGCAATGGCTCCTGGGATGCCAGTCTAAGGCTTCTGCATGTAATCTACAAGAAATTAATGGAAGAGTGTGTGTGTGTGTGTGTGTGTGTGTGTGTGTGTGTGTGTGTGTGTTGGGGGATGGTGGAGCTCTTCCTTCAGTTACAAACAGAACATAGTTTTCAATAGAATTATGCTAACTGATGTCATACGCTTATATTATCCCCAACCATTTCTCTATTATTAGATATTTTGATTATTCCAAGGTTCTTACTACCATGAATAGCACCACGATAAACTTCCTTAAAGTTGGCTCTTTACCAACTTGTACATATATCTGTCACAGACCTGGACCATAAAGGTCTGTTTTGAAAACTGACCTTTTTGAAAAGAAGGAACATCTTATTTTTCTCTGTAGGCCGGTTGCTGCCACTCTGCCGGGATCATAGGATGCACTCAGTAAATGTTTGTTGAATGAAGAAATGGGGTCAGAAAAGGAGGAAAATCAGCTTTACGGTGCCATCAGAAGAAAATTTCAAGTGAATTTCAAGTTCGCCACTGTTACAAAAGTGAAATTTATTGGGAAGACTTAGACCCCATTCTCTGTTAATGTCACTGTACACCCACTAAATCACCACCCTCCATCCTGGATTCTTCCCAACCCCATCTATACCCTAGAGTTTATACCATGGGACACAGAGCACAACTCAGATTTCCCTGGAGTAGTCATTATGATTGAGTTTACAAACTTGAGGTCTGTCCTTTATTTTTCAACTCAAATTAAAACCAATTGGAATGCTCAAAAAGCCCAAGATCTGCCTTAGAGCACCTCCCTCCCCTTGAGTTGCCCAAGATCTCTAGGGATTGATACAATCCCAGATAAAAGTCAGCCAACTCGGAATGGATCCTGCCTTGTAGGGCTTTGAGAATAAGGACCCCCTGAGATATTCACCCCTAGCACCTTGCTTGCCTCACCTTAGTCTCGACTTGAAAAGCAAGAAGCCATTCCCAGGAGCAGTTTCAGCTTCTATAAGGAGGGAATTTCTCTCTCTGAGACTGATCTGTCATATATGTGTATGCAGTTTCCTTAATCCCTAAAAATCTCCCTCTTTGGGCCTCTTGTTCTTGTGTTTGAATGCCAAGGCCCAAGGGAAAGGAAATAATTAGTGACCAGTGTCTGTGGCTTCTCCATTTAATCCTTTCCAGTATGAAAGACAAGGATGTTTCCTTCCCGTACGGATGGAAGGGGAAGTCCCAACATCAGGAGCATGGGAGTGTCATTTCCTCCCTTCTGACGGACCTACTAACAAGTATGAGATTTCTTTTTGGGGTGATGAAAATGTTCTGGAATTTGGTCGTTGCACAACCTTGTGAATATACTCAAAACCGTTCAATTGACCACTTTAAAAGGGTGAGTTTTATGATATGTGAATTATATTTCAATTAAAAATTTTTTTTAAACCTGAGTTAACTCATTTGCCTCCACCCTCTGCCCACTGTGCTCTGCCAGCCCTGGGACTTAGAAGCTCTCTCACTGCTCATCACCACTCCCCAAACTGGGACCCTGAGCTGGGGGCTCCTGGCACGGAGGAGCTGGCCAGGGCTGGCTCGGGGAGCCCTGGGGCCACTCGTGCAGGAGGATAGATTTATGGTCTGGAGGCTCCCAGGGTAAAAATGAGTGTGGGCTGGAGCTAGTAGGCAGAGGTTCCTACATAGGTAACCAGGACCTGGGAGTGAGAATGTTTTCTTTCCTAACTTCAGGAGAGAAAAGGAGTGGGATCATCTCAAATGAAGAAGGAAAAAGGTCTTGTTTTCTGAATCATAGCTGATAAAGTTCATTGAAATAATTCTTAAGTGGCAGAATCAAAGTTATTCTTTTTATAGTTGGGTCCTACTAAATTTATATTTGATTTTAAAAATCTTAGTTTAGAATAATTTTGGCTTTGTTATTGCTTTAAACTGAGTTCCTCCAATTTCCTGGGATCAGATATCTCTTCTGCAGGGGGTGGGGGAGTGGGAGGTCTTATTCTACAGCTGGGCAGGATTCTTTTTTGTGTTCTCTCATTAAGAGAGGAGAGGATGGAAAGGTCCCTTGCAGAGGAATTGTGTAAGTCTTCAAACAATCAATTCTGCTAACTGCGAAAGTGTTTTGAGACACTTTATCGTCAATGCAGTGCATTTCCTACAGCATTTGTGAATATCATTTACTCAGTGTAAAAGTTCAAGATATTTCTGTTTAAAGGTCAGAAGCCCAATTCAAATTGGCTTAGCTGAAAAAAGAGTTTATTAGTTCATGTATACAAGAGCAATTAGAACTTCAGGTATGGCTCAATCCAGGGCTTCAAGAAAGATCATCAGGCCCCAGTTTCTTTTTCTTCATTTCTTGGCTCTGCCAAAAAACCCATCTAGATGCAAAGGTCTTGTTGTAAATCATTGATTCTGGCTGGGTCACATACTCATCCTTGAACAAATTACCATGATCAGGGGAATGCAGTGTTGAAATTGGCTAGGCCTGTATCATGTGTCTATTTTGGGAGTTGAGATGGAACCCCACAGTCACTGTGTGGCTTGAGCATGGGCAACAGGATAGTTCTTTAGAGAGAAACATGTGCTAGGAGAGGAAGAATGGATGTTGGGTGGTAAGAACAAGATGCCCACAATATCCATGGTAGTTTATTATGCAAATTAAAAGCTTAGCTCTCTGGATCAAATCTCAGCCCTGCCGTTATTAACTATGTGACCTTCTGAAGCTCAGGTTTTTCCTTTGAAGACCAGGGATAATACTAATACTTTGCTCCTAGAGTAACCAGGATTAAATGAGATAATCCAGTTAGCACAGTGCTGAACTAGTCAGTGCTCTCTACGTGATGCCGACTACTGCTATTATGCATTAGCTTACATCCAGATAGAGAGAATTTTAAGTCACCATGGAAAGTACTTTTCAAAGATAAACCTCAAAAAACAAAGTAGCTTAATTTTTTTTTTTTTTTAATGAAAGACCCAGGAATGAGTACCTACATGGAAAACTACAAGGAAAAACTGAGGAGTGATCATCAGGGGAGTCAGAGGAGTGGTTATTTTTGAGGGAAGGGAGGGCATGAGACATGAAAGGGACACTAAGGTTTCTTGTTGTTCGACCTGGCAGTGACTCCATAGATGTGTGCTTTAAACTGCACACATGCCAAAGTTGGCTCTGTTTCCTCTTTCTCCTGGAACCACATGCATGCCACATTTCCCAGCCTCCCTTGCAGTGAACTTAGCCATGAAACTGAGCTCTGGCCAACAGAACATGGTGGAAGTACGATGTACGACTTCCAGCCCTGGCCTGTCAAACCACTCCCTCTCTTCACCTGCTGCCTGCACCATCAATTCCCAAGGTAAGTGGGGAAGCAAGCCGGTGATGAAGATGGTAGAGAGGCCATCATTCTGGATCCCTGCGTCACCCACTGGAGCAGAGGCTTCCCTGTCGGGCACCCTGTTGCTCCTCAGGAACACCAGTTTTGACTTTACAAAGAAACTAAGTGAAGCCATCGAAATATTGGCATTTGCCTACCTTCACAGAGTACATGATGTTTTACATACTTTTCAGTGCGTGGAATAGAGTGGACAATAAAAAAAGCAGAGAACAAAAGAAGGAAATGAAGGCTGGTTGGAGATTATGGGAATAAGAGGAAAACAGGAGGCTCTCCCAGATTCAAAGTGTTTCCAACTCTTACTTCCTAAGGGGGTTGCAGCTTCAGGGGTGGAAGCTAGAAGCTGCTTTCCTATCTGTTTTCTGGATCTTTGTGAAGATTCTGTCATGTGGGTGGGAGCTCCTAAGTTTTCTGGAATTGCTTCCAGACAGTGTGGGGCTGAAAGGGGAGGAAAAAGAACCGGAATGATAAGAACAACGACAAGCGATGCTGTTTGGTGAGTGTTTAGGCCAGCCAGGCACCCTGCTCAGCCCCAAGCCACAGGTCTCAGGTATTTTTGCTACTGTTGAAGAGACCAAGTCACCGAGGACATACGTCACACAGCTAGGACTCTGGCACTGAACTCCTTACCTCTCTGTGAGGCTGATGAGTAAGGGGAAGTCAGCACAAAGGAGGCATCTAATGACTTGTGACATCTGCCCTGAAGTGGACGTGGCGGTATGGAGGGTGGGGTGAAGGCACAACCCAGCCCTGAGTCCTCGAGCTCCCGTATGCTCCAACAGGGAAGGCATCCAAGCTGGGAGGGCTGTTATCATGGGGGCAGAGCTGGACCTCCCCTCCCCTCTTCTACCTTCCCATTCTTTTTGCTCATTCTTAGGCCGAATCTGCTATTTTTTCCTCCTTGTCACCTTCATCCAGGCAGTTCCCATCTACCTCAGCCCTCAGAAGATTCTTTTTTTTTTTTTTTTGAACTAACTTCTTGATCATTTTGCTTAAAAAAAAAAAAAAAAGATTTGGGGTCCACCATCTCCTCACCTGCTCATCCCTCCCTCTCTGCAGGAAAAGATGCCCCAGAGCTGCCCACTGTTCCACCCATGGTCATGAAGCCAGTCAGTCACTCCCAAGAGAACTTTCCACACCTAGAGCCCAGAGCCCAGAGAAGGGGATGCAGTCAACAGGGGCAGGGTTCAGAGCCATCCGTGCATGCAGAGACACATCTGCCTTTGACCACAGAGTGTTTCTTGGTTCCCTTTTCTTTCGTGTCATCAAGGAATGGATCCCTTTCTCAGATGGGGGAGATATGCCTGAGACTGGGTCCAGGTACCAAAGGCTCTTTTATTCACTTGAAACTTGGTTATAGGGAGGAGATGGGCAAGTTCTTTATGATGAGGAAAATATCATTTTAATATGGCCCAGTCCCCTTTGTCCTTCAACCGGGAGAAATCCTAATTAGAGATGGAGAGTTTAGTCCCGAACTCTGCTCTGAAGGAGGTTGCAGGAGCGGGTGGGGAGGTGTTGGCCACAAGTCTTGGCTCTGCATTGACAGGGTGTTGCTTCCATGTGAGTTCCACCCATCTCAGACCACTCAGGGGAGAATAGGCTGTTCTTTAGCATGCGGGAAGGAGAAGGAAGCCAAAGGCACACCATAGGACAGAGGGATCCCCCCCCCCCGAAAAGATATTTCTGACAAGAGAAGCCAGCACTAAAATTCCATCATCTTCCAACCTCACTCATCACGAATGGTGACAACCACAGACATTTCCCGCCAGCAGTCCCTTGGGAGGTGTCCGTGGGAAGCACTACATCCCAGGATTTAGAAGCGTGAACTCTGAAGATACCGAGATCTGTCTTCAAATCCAGAATCCACTACTTTCTAGCTGGGTGACCCAGGGCATGTAATTGGACACCCCTGCGTCTCAGCTGGGCCCCCAAAGTTGTGATGACTGACACTATTAGGAGATGGGATGGCTTAGTGAGCACTCCATAAATGGTGGATGCTGTCGCTTTGCTGGCAGATCGGTCTAGAGAAGCAGAGGAAGGGGAGGGGGAGCCAAGGGAGGAGTTCCTCTCTGTCATCCATGCTTCTGAGCCCATGGTGTCTTCTGAATCACTTACCTGCGCTGTGCTGGTCCAGCCACTGCGGACATCTGGCCTGAGCAACAATGGCTAGAAGATCGGTCTCTATGATCATTCTAGAAGAGTCCACCCGTCTGCTGAATGAGAGGCTGGGAACTCGGTGAGGCGGTGAAGCCCAGAAATGGGGAAGCAGGGAGTGGCCAACTCCTCCAGGACCTGGATCTCAGACAGCCCTGGAAGCAAAGCCAGCAGAGCTGTGAGCACTGGAGACATGGGAGGGGAGTGCTGGGGTCCGTGGGTGGGAACTGAGGGCCAGCATGGGACCACCCTGCCTGCCCCATCTTCACCAGGAAATACTACTCTCATTGCCACCATTTAGGGCCGCCTCACTGCGTAGGGTGTGTCATGCTCTTCTACAGAATCCTGTTTGCCTCCACGTTGGGAACAGACAGATCTCTATCTCAGGATGGACTTAAGTTGACTTAGCCCTGAGGTTGATGCACGAAGCATGAAGGTACAGTGAGAGCCAGCACTGTTATGGAGGGGCCTCAGGCCAGGGGCTCGTTGCTTCCCCCACCCCACTCCTTCTCCCTCTTCTGCTGCTGCTTCTCCCCCTTCCCTCCTGCTCCTCGTCTCCTTCATGCATACATCCAGTGCACACGGGGATGAAGTTCAAACAGCCCATAAGGGTCTATCCTCCAAAGAGGATAGACTCTCATCTCTAACTTCCAGTCCTCAGTTTACCTGCTGGCTACATAGTGCTCTGTTGTATGGATGCCCTGCGACTTGCTCAATCAGACCATAATTGATGAGCCTTTATGGTGGTGCCACTCCTGATGTCCACAAAGAATGCAGGAAATACTCTTTTAATGATAATAATAATGATGGCAATGATTAATATTTTTGGGCTCTTACCAAGTGCTGGACACCATTTCATATGCTTTTCTGTATTAACTTATTTAATCTTAAAAGTAGATCTAGGTAGCTGGCGCTTTTATCATTTTGTGGATGAGGAAACCAAGGCACAGAGAGATTAAATCCTCGCCTACTTCTATGCATACACGAGTAGTTATATCTATAAATTCCTAAAAATATATTTTAAATTTTGATAGGTTTTACCAAATTGTCCTTGTAAGGCATGGACCCATTCATACTCTCATCAGCCTTGTATAAAAGTGCTTGCTTCCTTCATATAGTTCAGAAAGCAGAGAAAGAGAAAGAATAGGAGAGGAGAAAGCTTGAATCTTGTGATTTACTTTGCATTCCTTTTATTATGAGTAAAGTTGAGTACCTTTTTGTATGTTCAAAACCATTCAATTAATTTTTTGGTGAACCATTCAAATCCTTTGCTTATCTTTTCTATCAGATTGTGGATCTTACCCTTACTACTTTCTAAGAACTCTTGATATGTTAATTTTAACCTAGACTCTTTAAATTAAATTATATTTAAATTATTTTATTTAAAAAATATATTATCAAATGTATCACTCACAAAGATTACAGACAACATTTATCCCATATAAAGAAGAATAAGAAAATGAATATCCAGCTACCGTCCACTCAGCTTTCCAGCAACTTCAAAGCACCATGTGATTTCTTCTCCAATTGCATTTCCCTGTCAAACTTCATCCCCACACTCCAGGAAACTTATCCTAAATTTTGGGAAAATTATCCTAAATTTTGTGCCTATCATTTATTTTCTCTTCTTTGCCCTTTTACCACATATGTATATATGTATATATTCCCCCCAAAATACATGGTTTAGTTTTGCCTGACTTTAAACTTCATATAAATCTATACCACACACTTTTTTTTGGTGACTTTGTTCTTTCATTCCTATTGTGATTTTGAGAGGCATCCGTGTTCATGTGCAGAAGCTGTGGTTGATTAATTACAAATGCTTTTGGGTGTTTATGGTTATACAGTTTATATGTGAAAAGTAAAACCCACCAGCAGTTTGAAAATTTCCATGAGTACATTTCACCAACATTTGGCATTGTAATGTCCCCACAAGGGTATAATGGTATTTCATTAAGATTGTAATTGGCATTTCAAGATTGTTGGAGTTGAGAATATTTTCATATTTTATGGACCATTGATGTTTCCTCTTCTCCAAAGAAGTTATGACATTTATCCATTTCCTATTGTGCAATTTGTCTTCTCCTTATTGATTCAATGGTGTTCTTTATATATTCTGGATATTATTCTTTTGTCAGTTACATGTGTTGCAAATACATTCAATTTGTGATTTGCCTTTACATTTTGTTTATGGTAAAATTTCATGAACAGATGTTCTTATTTTTAACATATTTAAATTTATTAACATTTAGTGATTTTTACTTTTTGCATCTTGTTTGAGGAATCCTCCCTTTCTCTGAAGTCATAATAGTATTCTTCTACATTGGTTTTTACATTTAAGACTTTAATCCACCTGAAACTGATTTTTGTGATACTATGAAATAGGAATCCAATTTAATTCTTTTGCCATATGGATAGATAATAGTCCCAATACCACCGTCCATCTTTTATCACCTGTCTTCAGTGCCCTTCGGACATAAACTCATGTCCTTAGTTGCATGGGTCTGATTCTGGGTTTCCTATTTTTCTATATGGGTCTATCTTTTTTTTTTTTTTTTGGCCTATTCTTGTACCTTTAACACTTTCTTATTGTCATAGTTGTTTAGCCCTGGGTTTTCTTGGTAGGAAGACTTTAAACTACTGATTTGATTTCTTTTGTGGTCATTAGATTACTCTGTTTTCTATGTTATTTTTGAGTCCGTTTTAATGAATGATATTATCTGAGGAATTTGTCCCGTTGTCTAAGTTTTCAAATAAATTGGCAATTTTTTTTACAGTATCTTTGTTTTATCTGCTTAATATCTGCATTTATGTTTATATTTCTTTTTCATTCTTAATATTATTTATTGGGCCATTTTTTCTTTGGATTAGTGTAACTAGAAATTTGCCTATTAGTCTTTTTAAAGAGAAAGATTTGGGCCTTGCTGATCCTTTTTTTTTTTTTTTAAGATTTTATTTATTTATTTGACAGAGAGAGAGAGAGAGATCACAAATAGGCAGAGAGGCAGGCGGGGGGAGGTGGGGGGGAAGCAGACTCCCTGCTGAGCAGAGAGCCCTATGTGGGACTCGATCCCAAGACCCTGAGATCATGACCTGAGCTGAAGGCAGAGGCTTTAACCCACTGAGCCACCCAGGCACCCCTTGCTGATCCTTTTATTATGTTTTACTTTTCAATAATTTCTCTTCTTATATCTTTTCTCTTAATGGGGGAGGGTTGTGCTGTTGAATGTTTAGCTTATTAATGTAGAAATTTTATTATGATTTAGCTTTAAGCACTTAAAATTTTAAATATATCACTGTTTCTTAGATCATTGAGTTGTGTAGAGATGTATTTTAACTTTTCAGTTGGTTGCTCCAGAAATTTAAACATCCAGATTGAATTAAATAAGGTAGAAAGTTAATTAATATCTCTGCCTTCCTACTGAAAAATAAAATAATCTTCAAATGCTATAATTCCAGTCACCTCCACCTTAAATATTATTTTGATCATTATCTTTGTTCTATTTTATTTCTCTGCCAAACTTTCTATATGCTGTGTTTGTTTCATAAAAATGTATGTTTAGGTTTAGCCCATATTTGCCTTTCCCCTTGTTTTCCATTCCTGCTCACATTTCAAAATTTTCTTCTGAGATAATTATCATTTTGTCAGAAAACCATCCTTTGGAACTCTCTTGATGGTAAGCTCTCCTATTTCTTGTGTCTGAAAATTTTAGGGATTTTTGTCCTGAGTGTTCATATTTACAGTGAATTGCTGATTACACTATATAGTTCAATATCACTTTAAAAATCTGATCAATAATCTCTGCCTATGAAAATGATCTTACTGAGGTCTAATTAACATAACAAATTGCTCAAATTGTCTCATGTATAATGCTAAATGGAAGTGTTGAAAACCAACATCCTTTGGTTTTTCCCTATCTTAGGGAAAAAACATTCAGTATTTCTGGGTTAAATATGATGTTGGCTGCAGGTTTTAAAATAAACATTCTTTACTGGGGCACCTGGGTGGCTTAGTAGGTTAAGCATCTGTCTTGAGCTCAGGTCATGATCTCAGGGTCCTGGGATGGAGTCCTGCATGGGGCTCTCTGCTCAGTGGGGAGCCTGCTTCTCCCTCTTCCACTCCTCTGCTCCTTGCTCATGCTCTCTCTCTAGTAAATAAAATCTTAAAAAAAAAAAAAAAAAGATTTTCTTTCTCCTTCTCCCTCTGTCCCTTCCCCCAAAACCCCTCATGCACGCACAATCTCTCCCTTTAAAACAAACAAACAAACAAACAAATGAACATTCTTTATGAGATTGAGGAATTCCCTTTTATTCTTAGTTTGCTGAGAGTTTGTTTCGTTTTGTTTTCAATCAGGAGTAAATGTTGGATTTTTGTCAAATTCTTTTTCTGTATCTATTGAGAGGATCACATAGTTTTTCTTTTTAGTTTTTACCATGGTAAATAACATTGATTAATTTTTGCTATTAAATCAGCCTGTATTCCTAAGATTAAAACTCATTTCATCATGACGCATTATCTTTTCTATATATCATTGGATTTGATATGTGAAAATCTTCAGAATTTTTGCATCTATGTTCATGACAGATATCGGTCTATAGTTTTTCCTATTGTAATTTATTAGCCTGGTTGTGTTATTAAGGTACTGCTGGCCTTAAAGAGTAAATTGGAAAACACTTCCTTCTCTTCAATTTTCTGGAAGTGTTTGTGTACAACAGGTATTATTTCTTTCTGAAATGTTCAGTAATACTTACCAATGAAGCTAACTGGATTCTGGAATTTTACTTTTAGAATGATCTTCAACTGAAAATTTATTTTCTTTAAGAGTTTTAGGGATAGGGATGCCTGGGTGGCTCAGTTAGTTATCTGCCTTCAGCTCAGGTTATAAACCCAGGGTGCTGAGATCAAGTCCTGCATCAGGCTCTTTGCTTCTCCCTCTGCCTGCTCTCCTTGCTTATGCTCTCACTCTCTCTCTCTCTCTGACAAATAAGTAAATAAATAAAATCTTTAAAAAAAAGAGTTCTAAGGATATAATCTGCAGTGATATTACTTCTCTTGCTTTTGATATCGGCAATATTTATAATCTCCAACTTTTCCCCAATCTTTTCCCCAAAGCTAGAAATTTTAAAAAGTTACTGATATTTTCAAGGAGCCAGCTTTGGGTTTCACTGATTTTTCCATCGTTTTTCTGTATTATATTTCTTTGATTTCTTTTTTTTTTTTTAAGATTTTTATTTATTTATTTGACAGAGAGAGATCACAGTAGACAGAGAGGCAGGGAGAGAGAGAGAGAGGGAAGCAGGCTCCCCGCTGAGCAGAGAGCCTGATGCAGGACTTGATCCCAGGACCCTGAGATCATGACCTGAGCCAAGGCAGCTTAACCCACTGAGCCACCCAGGTGCCCCTATTTCCTTGATTTCTATAGTTATTTTTATTATTTCTCTCCTGCTTTCTTTGGGTTTAATTTGTTCTTTTTAAAAAATTTCTACCTTGTTAATGTAGAAACTGAGGTCATTAATTTGAGAATTCCCTTCTTTTCTAATAGAGGCAATTAGTGCTATAAATTTCTTTATAAGTACTGATTTAATGGTAGCTCACAAATTTTGATATGTGTTCTTTTCACTTTCAATCAGTTTGCAATACTTTTAAATTCCTCTTTTGATTTTTTCTCTGACCCCTCGATTATTTAAAAGCGTGTTATTTAGTTTCAAGTATTTGTGGATTTTCCAGAGATCTTTGTTATTAATTTATAATTTGATTTCACTGTGGTCAGAGAACATACTTGTAAAACTAGAATCCTTTTAAGTTTATTTAGACTTGCTTTATACCCCAAAATATGGTCTTTCTTGGTAAGTGTTCCTTGTGCACTTGAAAAGAATGTGTATTCTGCTGTTGTTGGGTGGACTGCTGTATAAATGCCAATTAGGTCAAGTTGGTTAATAGTGTTGTTCAAGTTTTCTATATCCTTACTGATTTTCCATCTACTTATTCTTAGTCTTGAGAGAAGGGCATTGAAATCTTTTATTATAAGGATGGATTTGCCTGTTTCTCATTGTAGTATGATTCTACCAGTTTTGCTTCATGTATTTTGAAATTCTGTTATCAGATGTTTAAACATTTGGAGTTGTTATGTCTTGATGAATTGAACTCTTTTATCTACTGTACCTAATAAAATGAATGTCTTTTTCCATAGTAATGTTCTTTGCTCTGAAATCTACTTTGTTTGATATTCATATAGCCATTCCAATCAAAAGCCATTCTTTTGATTAGGAATAATTCTTTTCTCATCTTTTCTCACCCTTCTACTTTCAATTTATTTCTGTCTTTCTATTTAAAATATATTTCTGTAGGCAGGATGTAGTTGAGTCTTTTTTCCTCCCTCTCCTTCTCTCCTCCTCCTCCCCTTTCCCCCTCCTCCTCCTTCTTCTCTTAATACAATGTGAAAATATCTGCCCTTTAAATGGGGATGCCTAGAACATTTACATTTAATGTGATTATATGATTAGATTTAAATCTATCATCTTAATATTTGTTTTCTATTTTTTTCCATCTGTTGTTTTCTCTTCCTTATTTTTCTGCCCTTTTTTTTTTAATCAAAATTTTTTATGATTCTATTTCATCTCCTTTGTTGGATTATTAATCCTAGCTCTCTGGTAATTTTAGTGGTTGTTTTAGAGTTTATAGTGTATATCTTTAACTTGCCACAACCTACTCTTAAATAATATTATGCTACTTCACACACAGACTATAAACACTTTAGTGGTATGCTTCCATTTCTCTCCTCACAGTCTTTATGCTAAATGTTACACATTTTACTTATATATAAGTTATGAACCACTCTGTATTATCATGTTTATTTAAAAACTAAATTGTCACTTCAAGAAATCTTTTATATTTACCAATTTAGTGTCTTCTCTACAGCCCTTCATTCTTTTGAGTAGGTCCAGACTTCATTTTAGTATCATTTTCCCTCTACTTAAAGGAGGACTTTAAAGGCATTTCTTGTTCAGCAGCTGACTTGTGATGAATTCCTTCAGTTTCTATGTGTCTGAAAAAGTCTTTATTTTGTCTTTATTTTTGAAAGATATGTTGGATAAATATACAATTTTAGGTTATTAGGTGGGGTGTTTTTTGTCTTTTTGGGTTTTTTTTTGAGTACTTCAAGATGTTGCTCTATTGTCTTTTTCTTTGTATGGTTTTCAAAAGCAAATCTGATGTCATCCTTATCTTTGAACCTCTGCATGTAACTTGTCTTTTTTTCCCCTCTGGCTGCTCTTGGGATATTTTCCTTATCACTGGATTTCAGTAGTTTGATTATGATATGCCTTGGTGTAGTTTTCTTCAGGTTTATTGAGCTAGAGGTTTGTTGAGCTTCTTGGATCTTTGGATTTACAGTTTTTAAATTTAGAAAGTTCATGGCCATTGTGTCTTCAAATATTTTTCCTGTCCCTGTTGTTCCTTCAGGGACTCCAGCTACATATATATTATGCCACTTGAAATTCTCCCACACCTCAGTCATGTTCTTTTCATTTTTAATTTTTTTCTCTCCAAGTCTCATTTCGCATAATTTCTATTGCTGTCTTTAAATGCACTAATATTTCCTTCTGCAATATCTAATATGCTTTTAATTTCATTGAGTGTATTTTTTCATCTTAAGACATTGTAGATTTTATCTCTATAAATTCATCATGAATTTTTATATCTTTAATGACTTTACTTAACTTTCTGAACACTTGGAATGTAATTATAATAGCTAATTTAATGTCATTGTCTGCTAATTTTGAAATTTATGTCAGTTCTTTGTCAGTTTTTATTGAGTTTACCATTCATTATGTATTACACCTTATATGTTTTCCTTTTTTTGAATGCCTGGAAATTTTTTTTGGACACCAATCATTCTGAATTTGATGTTGTTGGTTTTTTGTTTTTACATTCCTATGTTCTTGAGGATTTTTTTTTTTCCTTTTCTGGGATAAAGTATAGTTACTTAGAATCAGTTTGACCCTTTTAAGTCTTGCTTTTATGATTTCTTAGATGGGACATAAACAATGTTTCTTCTAAGGCTAATTAACCCCCTCTCTCCCTAAAGTAAGACCCTTCTGAGTACTCTGTCCCTTGAATTATGTGTTGTTGTTTTTTTTTCAGTCTTGCTAATGAGAACAGTTACAATTCCTGGTTCTCTTTGAGCTCTGTGTACTCTTCCCTTTAATTCCTTTGCGTGGTTCTTTCTGGGCCTCAAGTAGTTTCCTCATACACATATGTTTATCAGTACTCTGTGGAAGGCATGTAGAGGACCCTCTGCAGATCTCCAGTGTTCTGTCTCTATGTAGCTGTCTCCTCTCTAATACTCCAATCATCAAACCTAGATACCTTTACTTGGGCTCTTAGCTCTGTCTCCTCAACTTGGGGATTCTCCTGAGCTTCTCTGAGTTCCTCCTTCCTGCTCTGCAGTCTGGAAACACTCTCAGGGTATAAATAGGACAATTGTATGGTTTGTTCTATGTATTTTCTATCTCTCAGAAATCACCATCCTCTGTTCCTGAAGTTAATTTTCTTGAAAACAGTTTTCATATATTGATTGTTTCAGTGGGAAGGTAAATACAGTTACTGTTACTCCATTGTAGACAAAAGCAGAAGTCTTTTAAATGGAGTGGTTAACCCATTTACATTTGGTATAATTATGAGTATAGTTGGGCTTACATGTAAGATCTTGGTATTTGTTTTCTATTTTTTTAAAGATTTTTAAAAAATTATTATTTATTTGACAGACAGAGATCACAAGTAGGCAGAGACAGGCAGAGAGAGAGGAGGAAGCAGGCTCCCTGGGGAGCAGTGAGCCCGATGTGGGGCTCAATCCCAGGATTCTGAGACCATGACCTGAGCCGAAGGCAGAGGTTTAACCCACTGAGTGACCCAGGTGCCCCTGTTTTCTATTTTTTATCTGTTTTTGGTTCTTGATTTTCTTTTTTTTTAAAAAGATTTTATTTATTTACTTGACAGACAGAGAGACAGAGATCACAAGTAGGCAGAGAGGCAGGCAGAAAGAGAGAGGAGGAAGCAGGGTCCCTGCAAGCAGAGAGCCCAATGTAGGGCTCAGTCCCAGGACCCTGGGATCATGACCTGAGCCTAAGGCAGAGGCTTTAACCCACTGAGCCACCCAGGTGCCCCGCTTCCTTTGATTTTCTTTTCCTGCCTTTAAAAAATTAATCAAGTGCTTTTAACTATTATTTTGAATACCCTCTATTAGTTTTTAGCCCTACCTTTTTACTTTTTTATTTTTTATTTGCTCTAGTGATTAAAACAATGCATCTTTAATTTATCTCAGTATATCTTCAATTAATAATATAAAACTCCATGCTTAAGATAAAAACTTTATAAAATTTTTGCTAACCCTCCCTTGTCCTCAAATTTTTGTGCATTTTGTTTTTATCATGTTTTATAAACATCACAACCATTATTTTACTTACACTGCCAGTTGTCTTTTAAAAACTTAGAAAAGGGGAAAATAGATTTTTATATTTATCTATATATTTATTTTTTCTGGCACTTTTCATTCCATCTCATAGACTCAATTTTCCATCTCATATCATTTCTCTTCTGCCCAGAGCCCTTTCTTTATCAATTAACTTTTTTTTTAGATGCATCTGTGAGTTACAAATTCTCAATTTTAGTTTAACTTAGTCTGTCATTGTTTTGCCTTCTGTTTTGAAGAATATTTTCTCTGGATATAGATTTCTAGGTTGATAGTTTTTTCACCCCAGCACTTTGAAGATATTGGTCAATTTTCTCATTACTTGAATTGTTTATTACAATGAATTTTCATTCTTATTCTCTTCAATATAATGTTTCTTTTCCTCTGGCTCTTTTTAAAGTTTCATCTTTGGTTTTCAAGAATTTTACTATGACATGTTTCCTTTTTTTTTTTTTTTTAAATCTTGCTTGAGACTTGTTGAGTTTCTTGAATCTGTTTTTTTAAATCAAATTTGGAAAAATTTTGGCCATTAATTCTTCAAATTTTTCTTAGGTCTTATTTTCTCTCTCCACTCTTTCTGGAACTTAAATTACACATATGTTCAACTGCTTTATATTTTACTTTATTAAACACCATTATTACTGATGTTTATTTTTATTCAATCATTTTTCTTTCTGTTCCTCAGTTTGGATAACTTCAATTTATTTGTGTTCAAGTGACCGTTTTCTTTACATTGACTAATCTACTACTGAGTTCATCTAATTAATTTTTTATCTCACACATTTTAGTTTCAGAATTTACATTTTGTTATTTTTTAGAGTTTACAGTTTTCTGCAGAAATACCCAGTCCCTTCTCTTTTTCATCTCTAAAATTTTAAACATTTATAATAGTTGTTCTAAAGTCCTTGTCTGCCAATTCCAGTAACTGTCCTTTGTGGATCTGTTTCTATCAATTGTGTTTTCTCTTGGTTATGATAATTTTTTCCCCTTGCTTCTGTAAATGTCATAAAATTTTATTGTATTCCAGATGTTATATATACAGAGCAGGGAAGTGTACTTTTCTTTGTTAATTTCTCAGAGTGAAAATCCTTTCTTATGACTGACAATTCAAGTGAATGTCTAATGATTTGTTCATGTATACAAAGAGAATTGTAATATTTTATCCGGCATTTTTAGGTGTTTGTATTGAGATAGCTTTTCTGTACATTTGATCCACCAGGCTACCTAGATGGAATTATTTCTTTAGATCTTTCAAAAACTTTGAGCTAAATCTTACAGGGCATGCTTGTTGGAATTTAAGTGATTTTGAGGCTTCTAAAGTAGAAATAGACTCTAACATTTCCTATATACCATATTCTCTCCAATCTCCAAAGTGAAAATTAGGGGCTGCCTCTGCCTCTGTCCTCCCCACCACCCACAGTCTTTACGCTGGCTTCTGTGTGTGTGTGTGTGTGTGTGTATGTGCGCGTTTCAGCCAGAAGCCCCATAGGGGTAAAACATGAGGGAAAAACAGTGCAAACTAGTTACAATGGATGGTATGGAATTCAATTTTGTGTCACGAGTTGCAAGTATCCACCAGGATCCTCTGGGGGCAAACTGCAATAAATTCTCTGGCCTCTCTCAAGGAAGAGATGCTGCTCTTCGACCCAGCAGGAGGCTCATATGGGAATGTCTAGCAAACCAACCACTAACAGTCCCAAAGATAACAATTTCTCACACTTGCACTTTATGCTTAGCAAGGCATGTACAGGCCCATGGATCTCCTTTGATTCTTACAACTCAGTTTTATTAACAGGTAAGACTGGGAAGGTTCAGTGGGCCAGTTTTCAAGTGGCCTTAATGTCATCCGAAATATTGAGCTTTATCCCATATTCTGCCATCTTTTCTCACTTGGGTTGCTTCTATCGCCTCATTGCATATCTCCCTGCCTCCAGGCCTCACCCCCTTAGTCCACTCATCACACTGAGTAGGAAATCTACAAAGCAAGACTCCCTTTGTTACTCTTCTGTTCTATACTCTTCAATGGCTCCCCAGTGCCTTCAGGACAAATTTATAAGGCCTTTGAGGTCTGGCCTCTGTCTATTCCTCCAGCCTCATCTTTCTTCACCTACTCCTCTCAGGCATATATGAATGATGCACTTTTTTGTCTGGGACACTGCCTCCCCCCTACACACACACACACACACACACACACACACACACACCTGCTCAACCATCTGGTCATAACGACAGACGTACTTCCTTTCCCTGCCTCCTAAGTCTGGGTTAGGAATGCCTCCTCTGGGCCACAGACCTCTGAGTTTTACATTTGACTGTGATCACCCCCACTTTACAGATGAAACAACTGAGGCATAAAGAAGTGAAATGATTTGTCCAAGATCAGAGAGTTCAAAAGCAGTGACTCTGGAGGTCAACCCAGCAGTGAGATGTTACACTTTCTCCTGCAAGAAAGTGTAACATCTTTCTGTACACTTTCAGTAACAACGCTGAAATCCCGAAGCTTCCAGGCTGGTTCTCAAGAAAGATAGAGATGCTCGCACAAGACCCCAAGTGCAGAGATCCCAAGCCCAGAGAAGGGAAGAGGGAAATGTGACCCACTGCACTGTCAGAAAGCCTGGGAAGGTGCTGAGTCCTGGGAGAGCAGTGCAAGGCCTCTCAGGGCAGCTTGGTGACCCAGGATTCCCGGAGGAGGTCTGGGAGCCCCTTACTCCAAATTCCCTGGGAAGGCCGGGCAGGAGATGATACTGACGCTAGCCTGAAGCATGGGGCCAGAGACTGCTGGAAAAGAACGCGGCTAAATGTCAGGGTTTAGGGCCCCAGCCAGGCCTGGCTGCTCTGTGCTAGCATCCTGCCCCGGGAGGAAGAGCAGGGAGAGAATCCACAGTAGCCCTCGGAAGAGCTTCTGAAAAGGGCCGCCAAGCCAGGAGCAGGGAGAAGCGGGTGCTCTGGCGGCCAGGTCGAGGCAGGGCAGCCAAGCCACCTGACACCTCTGACAGGCAATTTCCAATTTCCTATGGAATTAAACTGTAAAAGCAGAGTCCGTCACTGTCTGCTGCCTCCCTGGGAGGGGAGACAGTTACTGTGGCAGGCTTGAGAAAGCTGGACTGTCCTTTCCCAAACAAAATAGCAACCAAGGCAGCTGGTATTTGGAGGATGGTATCAGAGCCCTGAGCTGTGTGTCAAGGTGCCTGCATCTTTTGTCTCTACCTGCTTGGGTGACCCTGGGCAAGTCCCTTCCTCTCTGTGGGCCTCAGTTTCTTCATCTAGGAAAGGAGGTATTGGCCGCAAGGATGCCGGAGGCCCCTTCCAGCTCTGAGATGCTAGCATTCTGTAATAAAGTTGGGTGTGGGAAAATATGAGGTCTAGGGGGACTGGGGGAAGGGGCTGGAACCATCCTTGGTTGGAACTGCTAAAGGAAGCTCTGTTCAGCCCCAGCCCCAAGGCTCCCAAATCCAGCAGCAAAACTGGGATCCACCCAACCAAAATCAGCCAGAGGAAGCCAAAAGCATGAGTAAGGAGAGGTTGGGCCATAAACATGTCATCTGCACAAACATCCAGCCCCCTCTGGGGTCCCATTGGCCCTGCCGGGGGAGGAGACTGCTGCTGGGGCCCCCCTCAGCCACAACCCCAAGCTTACTCGCTTGGCCCAGGATTTCAGGGTGGAGGCCTGACTGCTAAGAAGGGAAACCTGGCTATGGACGTGCCCTGAGGAGCTGTCAGGAAGGGCTGGGTGAGGCGAGGACCCCACCAAAGCCAGACAGCTGGGGGTGGCTCTCAGCTGAAGGGAGGCCTTCCATCCTGATGGAACACAGAGCTTTCTGGGATGGTCTCCATTTTAGATCTGCTGAGGTTCCTGTGTCTCCAGCTCTGACTCTTCCCCCAAGTTTCGGAAAACAGCAGCCTATGGGACCTTGTTTTCCAGATCTTCACAGGTATTCGAACTCAAGTCTCTGGTCCTCTCCAAACCATCTTCCTCTATAGGGTTCCCTAACTCAGAGCTGACTCTGTCACCCAGCCACTGGAGCTGGTGTTCGAGAAGTGATCCTCTTTCCCCCTCTGCGTTCACACCTAAAACTTTCCCACGCCTTGGCAAACTGACCCTTAGTGCGGCATGTGTTGGCCCCTTCCTCTTTCTTGATCCTCCTTTCTCTCTCTCCAGACCTCAAGTACACGCGATTTGACTCATCTAGTTTTTGTATGGCCCACTTAAAAGAATGCGTCCCTTTTAATGATGAAGACAAGGCCGAGGACTTTGGCAGTAATCTGCACCGCAAAGGTATCACCCTCCCATCCCATTTCCTTGCCTTCTCCCCTCCAAGGAAGCTGTCCTACATCCGGGGTCTTTTGCTCTGTTGCATCCTTTTAAATAAAGTCTTTTTTCATCCTAAAGTCTAATTTTAAGTTTTATGCAAAGATGTCATTTGCCATGTGATCTTTTGGAATTTGCCTTTTTTCACTTAAGATTGTATTTCCATGCGCGGTTGTTGGCAAATATGGCTGCAGATTTCCCGCTCCGTTTCTCCACATTCCTTTTGCCATGAGACTTGATGGAATGGAAGCATCAAGAAGTGAGCCTCTCCCCCCGCTTCTTAAATCTCGGCCAGCCCCCTGTATTGTTTTGTCCAAGAGAATGTGGCAGAAGTGGCACTGTGTCATTTCCGAGCTTAGACTTCAGGAGGTTTTATACTCTTCCTCATTCTCCTGGAAGCATCTGTTGCCGTGTGAGCAAGTTAGTTTGCTGGGAGATGGGAGACATGCCACCCAATTGACACCATCACCCTAGCAGACTCTCCACTGACCGTGGATTCCTGAGGAAGCCCAGCTAAAACCAGAAGAACTGTCAGCAACTGATATGCCAAGATTGTGGCATGCTTCTGTGGTTCGTTCCTTTTCACTGCTGCCTAATATTCCACTAGGTGTAGCTAGCAGTCTTCGTTCATTCTCTTTCCTGTTGATAAGCATCTGTGTTTCTGCTATGGTGACAATGCTTGCATGACTTTTTTTGTGTGTGCGCATGGTTCCATATTGAACATTATGAAAGATGATGTCTCCTCTCTAGGCTCACAGCTACTAGGAACCTTGAGCCCATTCTCGTCACTGTCCTGGAGGAAACCGTCAAAATGAAAAACAGATCAGGACACGCCTTGCCCCAGATCTCTCAGGGGCTGTCCCCTGCCCTCGGGGTGGAGTTCAATGTCTTTATTTGATATTTAAGATCCTCTGCGCCCTGGCTGGTTGTCTCCTCTCTGCCAATAAACTTGGCTACTAAACCGCTATGCGACCTTGGGGACAAATTACTTTTCCTCTCTGTGTCCCACTTTCTTCTTCGGAAGAAAGGGGCTAATAATAGACTGGGTCATAAGGTTATTGGAGGGGATTAATTGAATTAATATGTACAGAGATTTGGAACAGTACTTGGCACAAAGCACCCCACAAATATTTGCTATTATTATTGTTACTTTGGTTTTTAAAAGTAACCAAATGGTAAAGCTGAAGTTCCCTGGAGTATATCACAGCTCAGGGCCTCTCCCCTGTGGGTCCCTCTGCCCAAAAGCCTGTTCTTTCTATGTCTACCTGCTAAGCTTGCCTATCCAGACCTTGTCTGGGTGTCACTCAGTTTGACACCTTCCCTGCTCATCTCCCACCTCCGAGGTTAATTGAGCTCACTCACCCTGGGCTCCATTTGCCCCTGCATGCATGTCGAGCATTGCTCGTGTCTGTTTAGTGGGCCTCTCTGAGCTCAGTGACTGTATCCCATTCATTTCTGTACCCCAGAGCCTGGCATGGGATAGAGTCAGGATAAATGCATGATGAATGAGTAAATGAACAAACGAGTTACGGACCTTATTTGCCCTGTGCAATCACTCATTCACCATTCATCCAACCACCATGTCCTGAGTTCAGATCTGCCAGCCACTGTCACGGCTAGAGGAGAACTCTGCCTATGGGGTCTGATAGGAAGAGACAGATCCCAGGAGGACAAGCAAGGCTCAGTGTGGTCTGAGCCGTGACATGCAAATCCCCTACCCAGAACAAGTGGCGTGAGGGCTCTGCCCTCAGGGAGCCCAACAACCATGGACAGGAATAAGCTTAGGTCCCAAACTGCAAAGAAGCCGCCAGAAGCTTTCGGTGCATTCAGGATTCTAAGTGTGCACAGGATGGGAGTGTAGGGAAACAAACAGATGCGTGATGCGCAGGAAGCCCAGGCTTCAAGCTCTGTGAGAGCAGGAATCATCTTGTTCACCCTGGGAACCCAGGCCCAGCTAAGGTCTGCAGCCGAGGCGCTGGTCAGCAGAAATATTCGTTGAGAATGTGATACGTGAGGAGAGGGTGTCTACAGCACTAAGAACAGCGTTTCGGTCCCGCTCTGTCACGTGGTACCCAGTGACCACTGCCAAGACGCGTTCCCTCTCTGGCCTCAGGTATTTTCCCAAGATCCTCCCCAACTCTCAATCCCGTGATGATGATCAGATGTAGGCTCTGCCCACAGGAAGCCCCTGGACTGGCTGCTGGGTTTGTGTCTGTATGCGCAGGCGCGCGCTCGCGCTCATGCCGTGCGTCTCAGAGCCAGGGTTGGAAATGGGAACGGTAAGCCGCAATGTGTGGTCACCGCCCTTCTGGGAGCACTTTCTCTGTGCTAGACACAGAACACAAAGTTCTGACTGCTTCGCGGGCGCTATCTCATTTTACCGTTTCTCAAAGCACATGAGCTGGGTGCGATGGAGGAGAATATTATGCCCATTTTACAGATAAGGAGCCCAAGTCTCCTGAGGTGGAAGAAATGGCCCGGCGGCTAGCAGTGGTGGATGTGGGATTGGAAGCAGGGTTTCCAAGAGAGGCTCTTAGCCTCTCCCCTCCGTAGCCTCCCACAACAAGCCAGTCCTTTGTCTCCTGGGAGCACATCTTTCTGCCACTTGAGGGCAGCTTTTGAGGATGATGGATCCTGGCTGAGAATTCGGGGATGATGGAAGCCAAAGTTGGGGTAGAGGGTTGGGGGTTGGGGGTGGTTGACCCTAACTGCCTCTCCAAGCCCCTGCTTACTGAAGCCAGATCCCCCAGGCAAAAGATCTGTCTGGAGCTTTCTAGGGCTTACTTGGGAGTTTTTGGAGTTTTTGTCTTGCTTAACTGAAGAGCTTCCTGTGGTGCTCTGGACTGTTCTTTTCTGGCTGGACTAAGGGAGGGTAGAGGTCAGTGGAGGCCCTGCCTTTGGCTCACCCTCGGGGAGGTGGACTCCTAGCCAGTCCGAGAGATCCTGAAATGGCCTCTTGCACTGAGGAGGGATCCTGGGACATGGCCCCCTCCCAGGCCCAATGCATCCCATCACGTGCCATGGAGAAGCTTAGACCCCAGCTCAGCATGGGGAATGCAACCACACGAAAGTGGCAACAACTTGGCCTTTGAAAGGTGTTCTCTCTCTTCTAATGCTTAGGGGAGAGAAAAAAGCAAGAAAAATAAAAGAGAGAGAAAGAAAGAATTAAAAAATTGGCCCGACTAAGGGCTTGGTCTGTTGAGTCAAATTTCTTGACCCGTGCGTCCTAATGATGCCTGCGGTGAGACCTCCTTGCACAGGGACTCAGTGGACAGACAGAAGGCGGCCTCCGCTGCAGCTGCAGGCTCCCCATTCCAAGGCCCCAACTCAGCAGGTCTGATGGAAGGTCTTGGATGCTGACTGTAAATCGAGTCACCCCAAAAGGGAGGGCCCTTGAGAGGAGATTTGGATGGTGGCGATGGAGGATCCTGCAGCTGAGGCTCCCGCCCTCCCAGGAGGACGGGGCAGTCAGGAGCATCAGGGGCTGTCTTCCCTGCTCCCAGGGCCTTGCAGACCGTGTCTCCTGGCTCCCCCGAGACTGTCCCTGGAAGTGACCCGAACCCCGGGGACTCAGGCCAGGAGCAGCCTCTACCGTGATTTCTGCACATGCCCGTGCCTCCAGCGAGGTGTGGGGTGGGTTGGTGTGGGGGGGCGGAAAGGCTGGCTCATCCAGGCCTTTGGAAACATCCTGACACACTTTCCTCCAGCCGGCCGAAGTTACTTTCCAAGTCTTTCACTTTCCATTTCTTCTCCAGATCTGGTAACAGGGTGTTCCTGCCCTTTTCCCCTTGCGGACCTTTCCTCTTGGGCCCTGCCCCTGCTGCGTTTCATCAAGTCGACACGCTCTGCTCTCAGAGCCCAGGCCAAATCGGGGCTCAGCCCCGCAGCCGGCACGCATGCGGGCCATGGGCCCTGCTTGCCCTGCCTGGCCTCTCGTCAAGCCTCGGGGACAGATGGACAGAAGGAAACAGGCATGAGGGGTCTCCTGGGCTCTGAGGTCTGGCATCCCGCCTGCTGAGGCCAGCTCCCTGACACTCCAGCCAGCTGCGTCACCCTGGGAAAGTGTCTTGAGTTCTCTGAGTCTCGGGGAGCTCCTCTTTGCAAAGTCCTGAGGTTGAAACAAAACAGAACAATGAAATGCAAGGTCAGATCTGGGTGAATCAGTGGTTTTGATGTTACTTTAACTCTCTGGGGTAGAAGTCCACAGCTAGAAATTTCTCTCTTGGGGAACGGCCTCTTCTGTGTCTTTCTAGACAGGGAAGAAGAAGCCAAGGCACTGAAATCAGACAAAACTAGATTTGAATCCTGATTCAGCTCACCTCACCTCTCTGGCTCCCCTTATAAATGAAATGGTAAAAATGCCACCATTCTCAAGGGATGGAGGGCAGGGTTCAGCGGCACACTATGCAAGCCTTTGGCACAGCGTGTGGCTCGAGGGATGGTGGTAGTTACTGGGATTCTTCTCTGGGATGGGGGAAGCGACAGTGCCTCCAGTCCCCATTCCTGAGATTCCTGGGTCAGTCTGGGACATTGCTGGCTGGGAAGCTACTGGTTTCTCTGAGAGGAAGAAGGAGCCGTACCCCTCACGGTTCGTTAATGCCCTTCCCTCCCACTTAACACCACCCTTTTTCTTTTTCCAGGCTGCATGCGTTTTGCATGGAGACATAGAAAGCGGAGAATGAAAAAAAAAAGAAAAAAGAGGGGAGATCTGAAGCCAGAGTGGGTGTCGTGCAAGAGGCTCTGGAATGACAGACAGTTATAGCCTGGATACGACGCCGAGCACCGAGCAATGCCCCGGATCTCCCCAGGCCCGGCTCCGGCCTACTTTGAAGTGTTGACAACACATAAAATTAAAAGCATCACAATGCAAATTATCGCGTTGTTTTTTCCACTTTGATAGCCTCTACAAAGCATTTTATACCGATGAACCAATATAAATGTTTCTTTACACGGACGCCAGGAACAACAACAACAACAAAAAAATTTTTTTTTTTTTTCCTTAAAAGAAACCAACAAAACTCACCAAAAGATTTTAGCTCTGGGTTGCGTAATAACTCCAGGTAGTTTAGTGAGTGTGGTCTCTCGTTCTAACGGAGGCCTTGGTGTCCCCCATGTCTGCTTGCTTGGGTTGCGCCATCCAGCCCCCCTCTGCTGAATGTCTGCCTGTTTGGGCATCTCGTGACTGCAGGTCTGTGTGGGCACACGGGTACAAGCAGATAGAGAGCACGTCGTCTCTCTATAAATGTACACACACGTGTGTGTGTGTATGTGTGTTTTGTGGTTTGGTAAAGTAAAGCTTGCAAATTAAGAATAATTTATAACTAGTTGCAACTCGATTATTGGCTGGGACTTCCTTTATGTTACAGCAGATGGACTTTTGCGTGAAATATTTTCCCCAAGTTGCTATAGAGACATGCCAACATCTTTCTGCTGAAGCCATTCCCTGCAGGCCTGTTTGCTGTTACACCCGGTGCGGAATCACTTGCAGGCTGAATCACTCGCAGCCCTCACAGAGACTGATTAAAGAGCCCGGGGGCCCTGGGAGTCCCCAGCCTCTCAGCTACTGCCACCAGGGATGGGCTGCAAAAGTCGTTAGGGCTGGGTGGGGGTTGGGGCTGGGCTGCAGGACAATGCCCAGGTGAGCTAGCCAGATGCGGGGGAGAGGGTCCTGTAGGGGAGGAAAATAGCTAGGGCTCAGGCGGGACCTACTGTGCGCTATAGGCAAATCTGGGAACACATCCTTCTCATACTTTGTCTCATCCCTGTAGCAACCCCTCTGAGGTGGGTCCTGTAATTCCCTTTTTCCAGTGGGGTAAGTGAGGCACAGCAGAGTTAAATTATCTGCTCAAGTTACTACTGTAGCATTCAAAGCCAGGTCTCTCTAACTCTATCATCTTATCATTGGTGTATTCTGCAAACTTGGGGGGTGCTGGGATAGATGGGGTGCATTTGGAACTTAGGATCCTGGGTGAGCTGAAAAGCCACAGGCTGGACAGGGTGGCCAAATTCAGGCCTCTGCCAGTTTCTTGGGCTGTTGGAGCATCCTCAGACAAAATCTCCAGCCTCTGTCACGCAACTCACAGTCCATTTGGGCAGACACACTCAGGCCTGTCTGACCAGCAACATAAACATGGCCAAGCACTGAGACGCTGTGGGTCCCAGCTTTGAGCCAGAGGCTATGTATGGGAGCCTTTGCCTCCTCCTCTCCCTTCCCAGGCAAAGATAGGAACCGAGTGATGTTTCCTAAGAGCAGGGTTTACAAAGAGGGTGGCCTGGAGTTATGACAAGGCCATAGACTTTGAAGTCCAACAGATCCAAGTTAGAGTCTTGAGTCCACTCTTGTCCAGAGGTGGGATTTTAGGCGACTCACTCCTCCTCCCTGAGCTCTGATTTTCCTCATCTGTAAAATGGGACGTGCAGTACCTGATTGGCAAGGCTAGACTCAGTTCTCCCACTAGAATCAAAGCCCCCTAGAACAGTGCTGGTACACGGTAGGTGTCACTAAATATATGATGAGAAAATGAATACATTTTAAATATGTCTGTCATGTATTGGGTACTCAGGGGTAGAAGTGATTTTAATCTACCATTTTTTCAACTTTCAGGGCTCTTTCCTTCCCTCCCTGGGCAGAGTTTCAAGGAGGATCCTAAGTCCCTGAGTCTCTTTCCTAGACTCTTCCAACCCATAATAGACAGACTTCTTGGAGAATTCAAATGACCCAACACATTACTATCTTAGTCCATGGAGATCTTTCCCTATGAGATGACATAGGTCAGGCTCTTTAGATTGCAAGAACAGAAACCTAACTCAAACTGTCTTAAGCTAATGAAGGAGAAAATTCATAGGAATAATACTACTTCAGGTATGGCTGGATCCAGGTGTCTAGCCAATCTCTATACAGTTCTTGAATTCACTCTTTTCCAGTTGGGTTTTACCTTCTGGCAGGCTCTGCCCTTGTGATGATAGGTGGTTGCTCAGCTTCAGGACTACTCACTAGCTCAGCACCTCCTCCTCAATATTCACATACAAGTCCTAGGACTGAATTTCACTGGATGTGCTTGGATTACATGTGAAGTCTGATCAGGTATCCATTCCAGAAGCCTGCAAGGAGAGTCAGCCCCACCTAAGTCAACATGGCCTGAGAGCAGGGAAGGAGAGGTTCTCCAAGGGTAATGTGGTTGTGCTTGCCAGATGAAGAGGAGAGGGGTGCTGAGCAGGCAAATACAGACAGTAACTGCCGCAGAGAGGGAGACAACCTAAGCTTTATCCTCTTGATGATCCTAAAAGGTAGTTATGATTTTTTCGATTTTACAAAAAACGGAAGCCCCGAGAGTCTGGGACCTTGCCCAAAGCCACACAGTGTGTCAGTGGTAGATTCAGGGTGGGAACCCCCAAGCCTGTGTTCTTGCTGGGACTTTATGGGAGGAAGCGAAGCCTTGCAGCAGGTCTGGAACTAGCACATGGAGGAGGGGTGCGAGACACAGATGACCCCAGAATCCCAGCTGCAGCCAGGAGAAGCTTCTGGGGCCATGCGGGGGCTGTTTCGGGTTCTTGTTCTTGTTTGTGCCAAGTAGCATGAGTCTTGAAACAAGCAGGTACTTGCCTTTCCTCATCTTTCCCAAATCCCAAAGTATATTGTGTTTCATGTTTGGGACTCTTGCAAGCAATTTATTATTTTATTTTGGTTATCTCAAGTCAGAAAGAATTTGACTTTGGCATTATTGAGTGTCCTATTTTTAAATGCCTTGTTTTATGGGCTTTTTGGTGGTTCTTTTTAGGAGAAGATTCCTACATCTCAGGCATCATAGCCCCAGAGAGCTGAGATCTTCTACGAAGGTTTTGGATGGGTGTCCCTCAAGCCAGTCCTGGAGGCCTAGTTGTTGTTGTCTCCCATGCTGGTCTATATTCAGCCCCTGTTCAATCTCAGGTCACTGCCCCCTGACGGCCACCCTGGTAGCTTCGCACCAGGCTGTCTCTTCATCAACTGTGGCCCCATTGCTCTGTGATGCACAAAGGAACACTGAGAAACTCTGGACTAGGTCTCAGTTGTCTCTAGTCATAACTTGGCCTGTCCTTGAATTCATCTGTAGAATCTTGTCCTTCAAGAATCGGTTCAAAATGAACTTTGTAACAGGTTTTTAAAAACTATAAAGATGTTATAAAATCAAAGATCATTTTCTCATGTTATTCTCTATCTCATCCTCATCAGGCCTAATGAAAATTGGCAAACATAATTTCTTTTATTATATACCAGTTACACACACATACACAAACACACACAAGTACACACACACACAAGGTTTTCATGCGTCTAGCTCCCTCACCAAACACTGAGCCCAAGAAGATATGCATCAGGACTCTCTCACTCACCACTGTGTTGCTGCATATTATTATTAGACGGTGTTAGACGCTCGGTAAGCATTTGCTAAAAGGAGTAATGCTTCCGTGAATGAGTAAATGAGCAGGTGAAAAACACAGTCTGGCTTTCTCCATCAAAGAGTAAAGCAAAAGCACTGCATTTAGGTACCTCTGGTTTCAAAGCACAGTTCCATCGCTTCCTAGCAATGTGACCTTGGGTGGTTGATGTTTTCTGACCTTTCAGTGTTTTCGTTTCCTCATCCATAAAATGGAATACCATTTCACTGAGGAACTAAAATATCACCTGTGTGAATTCAGTGCTTGCAATAGTAGGCACTCAATAAAGGTCACGACCTTTCTCCCTTTCCTCTTTAGAGAGTCCACAATACTGACAATCGTGGGCAACTATTGAAAATTTAGGAAATGCTTTTTGATTGACGGATAAGTTTATCAGAGTGACAGGCACAACTCCAATGTGGGATTTCCATTCCTGATAGAGAGAGAACTATGAGATTATATAACTGATAAAAAATTCAGAGGGGCCCTGGGAGTGGTGAGAAGCTAGAATAGGGAGAGTGGCAGTGTTTGTGTGTGCGTGTGCACATGGGTGTGTGTGCACACATGTGTGTGCATGTGTGTGTTTGCTTGGATACAGATAGAGATGCATAAGGAGAGGACATTAGTTATTCAAAGTCCATTGATTCTGTGTTTGAAGGTTTAAGTTTATAATCAAACATGTACCAAGAAGCCCATGGAAGTTCTTGGGGCACCTGGATGGCTCAGAGGTTAAATGTCCAACTCTTGAATTCAGCTCAGGTCATGATCTCAGGGTCGGGAGATTGAGTGCCAAGTTGGGCTCAGCACTGGGTGGGAGCCAGCTTAGGATTTTTTTTTTCTCTATCTCCCTCTGCCCCTTCCCCCCTAAAACAATATAAACAAACAAACAAATAAATAAATAATCAATTAATAAGAAATCCATGGAAGTTCTTGAAAAGGAGACATGTGATGGGAAATTCTTTTAGTATCTGCATGAAGGACAGACTTGAACAGGGAGAGGCAGTGAGGTTGATCTAGTAATCTAGGAAAAGGGAGAGATGACTAGTAGGTATTCAATAAGCCACGTTGACATCAATAAGTAGGGAGAGGCAAGTCTTGAAGACTCCTTGCATCCATAAATCAAGAAATATTTATTGGGGATGGAGCAAAAGAAAGGAAGAGACCAAATTTGTTTTTATTTTTCCTTCTAAAATTATTGATTTTTTCCATTGCAGAATAATATAGCCCCACTAAAGGCTATAATTAGAAAATGAAAGGGAAAATAATCTTTCATAATCCCACAACCAGAACAGCACCATGACTGCATTTTATGACCCTACATCTATGACTTTAGCAGAGTGAATGAGTCTGCTGTGTTCATGATGGGGATATAGGAAGAGGGTCAGATAGATGTTAAAGAGAGGCCACGGCTGAATTCATTCATTTGTTAATTTGATTCAGTCATCACAAGAGAACCCACATCTTGACACTGGGTTGGAATGTCACAGTTTCTTTATGCAACTCTGGGCATCAGCAATGTTGGGTTCCTTCCAACCTGATCATGAGAATCCTTTTCTTTTTTCACTGTTTGGTGGACATTTTAGTTTTTGTCTTTGCATCTGTCTTTGCATCTTCCTATTGTATCTGATCTTCCTTTTGAAGACATTCTTCATTGTGTGGAATCCTGGCAGCTGAGTTCTCTCTGAGAGTTGTTGTTGATCAATGGTTGCTTGGCTGGCCTACCCATGGGATGCCCTTGTCCTTTCAACAATTCCTCTGTTAGTATTTGAGTAGGTTGGTTCATAGGCAGTTGGTCATTTGGTCAGCTGGTTAACCAGGCTTTTGGGGAGGCAGGCAGGTTCACATTATAATCCAGTGGCTCTCGGACAAAATGATCCATCAGTCAGTCAGTTGCTCTGTTGGCTGACCATTGGTCCATCTGTCTATCAGGGGCGCAGTTAGTCCATTCACTGGTGTATCAACCACTCCATTGGCTCAATTGTCACTTGGTAATTCCACCATTCTGTCAGCCAGTTGGTCAGTCTCTCCATTAGCTTGTTGGCCAGTTAGCTCTTCAGTAAGTCAGTAACTCTGTCAGTTGTCAGTGAGTTGGTTGGGCCACACCCCTGATGGGCCCCTCCAGCTGGTGATCTCAGTCCTCACCTGAGCAGGGAGGGCATGGAGGGAGAAGCTCATTTCCTCCCTGAGGAGGTCCTTTGAAGTGCCCAGCCAGTCCTTGGAAACTTTAAATCAAATGTTATTTATGAGGTACTAGAGTGAAAACAGCCTCATCATTCTAAATTACTAGCAGCTAACTTGAGTTTACTAATTTTCTTTCAAAAATTGTTAAAATTTAGAACCATGGATTGCCTTCTTGCCCCCACTCCCTCCCACTCCCTGGGCTTGCCTCCTCTTTCTTTCAGCAGGAGAATCGGTTTTTAGGAGCATGTGACTTCAGTAGCTGCTCCTGATGCCAACCAGAGTTGTCAAGGTCCGTGAAGAGATGAGTCACCCTCCTCGAGAGGAGGCTTGTGGAGAGCCAGGCATGTTCCCAGACAGGGGCTTGTGACCCAAGAGTAGGTCATTAGTTCAGCTTGCGGAGCCGTCTTCGACTTGGAGGCCCCTTGTAGACCTGATGGGTCTGGAAGGATGGACTCCAACAAAGGGGGCTAAAGATCTGTTTCCCTGTGGGCTCTCCTTTCTTTCTGGAGTGGAGGCACAGGCTGTCTAGTAGTCAGAGCAGATTTCCTAATGCCTAATAGAACAAGCAGCATACTGGGTGCCAGGACACCTGGCTTCCTGGACGGCCCACAGCCAAGAGCAGAGGAAGAAATTGGCGCTTGGCCACCTCCAGCCTCCCTACTGGGCCCCTCTCTTTCCAGATTTTTATAACCACTTCCATCCATCACCTTCACCTCAGGCTCTCTTAGTGCTCAACTAGTCTCCAGGAATTGACTCTGTCCATGGGATTGAGTGTCAAATTCAAGTTCGACAACAGGCATTTACTGAGTGCTTATTGGGGTCAGGATCTTCTGTTGTTTCCTGCTGAGGAGAATGCGTCTTCATTTATTTATGCAACAAATATTTACAAGCATTTGAATACTTGCCACCTTCAGGGTACTGGTCTGGGTGTGGGAGTGTTGAGCAGAACGCGCATTGTTCCATCTTCATGGAGCTCAGAGTCTAGACAGGTTCAGACATTAATTAAATGATGACACAAAAAAATGTTGAATTTACTGAGATGAGTGCTATGATGAAAAACAACAGTAGCTTATGAAAGAGACAATATGGAAGCCCAATCTGGTGTTGGTTTGGGGAGCCAGGGGGCTTTCCCAAGTAAATGACTGAATTTGAAGATCAAAAGCTACCAAGGAGAAGAAAGGATCATCTCAGGTAGAGGAGACAGCACGTGACAAGGCCCTGTACAAGGAGGCAACCTGGAACATCAAAGCACTGGCAGAATGTCCCTTGAAGCTATTGCCAGAGTTGGGGAAGGGTGTTAAGTGCATAGAGAGACATTCATTATTCTTCACTCCTTAGCACATTCATCCATTTGTACATCCATTCATACATACATTATTTCCTCACTCATTCATGCATGCATTCAACAAATGGTTACTCAATGTGTACTTGGCCTCCATCCTTTCAGACTTCACTGAGTACAAACAACAGAAACCAGGGCTGGCTAGCAGTGTTGGCTGGGTAGCCATTGGAAGTATGCTGAAGGACCATAAAACAGGTGCAATATGGGAGAAGCAGGTTTAGAAAGGAAGGTTGTCTGGCATCTCTGGGCATCTCTGGGAGCCATGGTAACCTTCTTTCAGAAGACCCTGTGAACTTGGCCACTGCCAGAGTGAGTGTTCTCCAGCCATCCTCCTTTCCTTAGAGGATCAAGTTCCAAAGCCCTAAGAGGGCGTTCACTCTAGCTGCCATAATCTACCCCATACCATACCAAGTCTATGAGAAAAAGGATATAGTCCCTTGGCTTTCTTATGGATAGGCCGACACTTGCATTTACTTTTCCACCAAGAATCCACACAAGGAGTGGGGGTGAGGGTTTTTTCTGAGAAAACTTTATTGTTATTGGGTATCCCCAGCTTATCTATTATTCATTACAACCTTTAAATCCTGAAGGTCAAGCTAGGACTCCCATAGCCTTCCTGGCAATGGTTTCTCCTTGGAAGTCCAGGTACCATGTTGGTGGATGGTACCAACACCGGATAGAGCTTCATGTTCGTTATCTAGGTGTACATCTGTTTTTACATGGTGTCTGAATTGCTCTCTGAGACAGCTTTGCTCCCTCTGGGTATGTGTATGTGTGTTTATGTCTGGGGATGGGGCTCTAGGACCCTTTATTGGGTGGAGTGTGACTTGGCTAAGATCACACAGGCAACTGGGGCTGGAGTCAGAATTTAAACCCAGGTCTGGCTCAAAGCCAGTGGCTCTTTCCACTATAGTCCTGAATCTTTAGGAATTTGGACTAAGCCTGATCCTTGTAAGTGTGTCCTCATAGCGTCAGGGATCAGTAGGTGTGGATAATCCGGGGAACACACTCCTATGCTCTTCCTTCAGTATCTGGCTCTCAGCTGTCTTCAGGCGCACAGATGCCCAGCCAAGCCCTCAAAGTTCTTCATTTTTGAAATAGGCACAAAAATCCTCTCTTTGATACCTCCCAGCACTGACGTGGGAATAAAGCAAGTTGATATCTCTTAAAATCTTCAGGAGCCAGAGCTCTCTATTATCATGGATCCCCTAAGCTCAGAGGTTGAAAATGGTTGACCAAAGTGTGGCTCATCTAAAAAGCAACAAGGTCTTTCCTTCAGCAGACAGGAGGGAGGGGATCAGCTTGCTTTGTGCTCTGGGTTAGTGGAGAGTAAAGAGTGAAAGAGTAATGGGGCAAAGGTACCCCTGTCAGGAGAATCTGTTCCTGGTGTGAAATTATGAGGGAGATGGTCCTTCGCCTTTGAGAACCAGAGGGGGCGTACTGAGGGCATTTCCTCCCCACGTGAGGAGACTTCCACCTCAATGATCACTTCTTTCCCCACTCCTCAAAAGTTTGTTCGTTCATTCAATCCCACAAGTGAGCATGTATGTACACATGTGTGTGTGTATGTTGGGGGGTAGCCGGGAGAGGGTGTGGGGGTGAGACTGTCGCAGGTTGTATGGAAATCAAACATGCCTTGGAGCAGGTC
Source organism: Mellivora capensis (assembly GCA_004024625.1). Classification (NCBI taxonomy): domain Eukaryota; kingdom Metazoa; phylum Chordata; class Mammalia; order Carnivora; family Mustelidae; genus Mellivora; species Mellivora capensis. Next base: position 7,502 of record PISX010002548.1, on the reverse strand, counting down.
TGGTGAACTGGGGAGATGGATGCACATATGTGGATAGAGAGGGATGAGGAGTTCCCTAGGAGAGAAGAAAGTCTTGGGCACAAAAGGCTGACCTGGAGAGGAGCCTTGAAAAAGTCAGAGATGCTTCCTGAATTTGTCTCAAGCGCACGTCCCTGGAAGCATTTGTGGCCTCAGCAATAAGCTAGCAGCAGACTGTCAATAGAAGGGAAAATTCTGTAATATAGTGGAATCCAAGCAGCCCTGCTGTAGGACTGAGAGGGGGAGGGAGCCATCCTCCCCATTGTGGTCACAATCTTCCATTCAAGTTCTCCACCTTCAGTATTTATGTGCAGCCATAGTAGACAGTGGGTAGCCAGGTCCTTGCAGGAAGGGATGTGTTCATGGGCACGTATGGGGTCCTCAGGACATTCCTGGAGGTCTTTGGGTTGGAGGTTACTTTACTTAAGACCCTGGGGGAAACTTAGTTTATGTTAACTGACTGTATACTGTGTTCTGGGCATTTTCTCCCACATTGTTACCGCCATGATGACTTCTCTAACCTTCCCCTTTCACTTCCCTTTCACTCTCCCTGCTCTGAACTTGTACTCAGTCATCCATCCATCCCTCTTCTCAGCAAAAAATAAACATTTAGTGGTGATATGCCCTAGTTTATTAACTGCTGCCCTATTGGTGGAAGCTTGTTTCTACTTTTTACTCTTATAAACAATACTATAGTGAACATCCTTACACATGCCTTAGAAAATACTTACCAAGCACCTACTTTAAACCAGGTTTACTCTTTGTTCCTTTGTAATATTAAATTTTTAATAGGCATGTCCTGAGTTCCGAACCTTGTAAACTACTTTTGTGTTTGGACTTCACCCTTGTATCTTTCATAATTTATTGCCCCAAATACCTGCTTAATCAACGCTGTTGATGACTGGACCAATTGATAAAAATAACAAGCCACCTATGGAGCCAAAGTATGGGCCTCGAGGGGGGAGATAGCTCAACTCCTACACATGAACCAATTCCCATCTCTTATCTAGTTCTGGCTGTGGGAGCTTGCTCTCAGGATTTGGGGATTTTTTTTTGTTTTTTTCCAACCTTTGGGATTTGCTTTCCTTCTTGCACTTCTGTCTAGCCTCATTAAGGGCCTGGGAGTTAGGAAAGGGAGCAGAGATCTGTGAAGTGTCCGCTGTGGGCACTGGGCCCGAGCTGGGATCTTCCCTTTTGCCTCCCAACACCTAGAAACAGAGCTCTAGCATCTTCAAATAGTGCTCCCCTGAGCTCAAAGCTGCAACCACACCCCCATTCAGCCACCTGCTGTGCCCTCTTATACCTCTTCTCCTCTCTTCTTGCTGTTCTCTTGGCCTGGAATGCCCTTCCTTGGCCCTGGCATCCATTCAAAAGCCACCTCCTAGAAGTTCCCCCCAAAACTTCCTGCCAGGCAGAACCAATTGATCTGGCATTCTGCTCATGCAGCCCTTGTGCACATCTCTACTGCAGTTCCCCCCTTGTTGTTGTGGCCAGTTCCCCGACTGCCCTGCGTGGTCCACTGAGGAGGGACTAGCTCTTGCCCAGGGATGGCGAACAGATTTTGCCTCAGTGTGCCTGCTCTGATGGATTAGTCCTGGGTGCCTAAAGCACTGTCCTAATATAATTGTAAAAATTCAGTTCCTTAGTGGTGCTCCCTACAGTTGAAGTGCTCAATTGTCACATGTGGCCAGGAGGTACGGGACGGAAAGCTGATCTGCAAGGCAGGTCTGCAGAGGCTGCAGTGTGCTGGGACCAACTAGCAATGCCTGGCTTGGGTACATAGTTGGGGAAGGGGCACCCCGGGCCCTATATTTAACATTCTGCGTTTTATTTACCTCTTTACCCCCAACTCCTAGTGGGACTAACTCAGTGTTGTGAAGGAACAGTCTCAGGAATAGCTCAATGACAAAGGATGTGCGAAGATCTGGCACACTGAGCTTTCTTACACAGAAAGAGAAATGGTAGTAGAGAGTCTGTGAGGTTCTCTGAGAAGGGGAGGGACAGCGTCAGATTAGCACGAGGAAGTTGGCATTGCCACTGGCAGGAGAACAGAGCTGAGGGCACAAGTTTGGAGGGGGCAGTGGACAGGAAGGAGGCATTGCAGTGATCAACCCAGAGTGAGATGAGGCAGTTCAAGGCACAGTCAAGACATCCTGGTTCCCTCTGCTCTTGGAAGAAGAGTCCCAAGAAACTGGTCATTGGTCCAGTCATGGGAAAAGCTCCCCTCCCTCCAGGGAGGGGCTGTATGGTTGCTGACTTTTTACTGCCATTTATTGTTATTTTGCACATTAACCTCACTCTGAAGAAGGAGCTAGAATATGCAATAAGTGGTGGAATGATGGGTGAGATTCTCTCCATGCTCAGCCAAATGGCCATGTGACCCTAGGCCAAGGGGACCTGCCTCTCTGTGGCTGTTTTCTCCAGGAGAACCCATCAGATGCCCCGTGCAGTGCTGCGTGTGTGCGTGTGTGTGTGTGTGTGTGTGTGTCTGGCGGGCAGTGGGGGTTGCACCCACGTCACCTGTGGGTCTAGCACATAGTTGCTGCAAGGACCCAGGTGATGGCAGTTGCTGTATTACCATTCATGCATGAACAACTACAAATAGTTTTCAATGCACACTGAGATAAGAAAAGTTGCATTACAGACTGGAGACTCCCCACATCACTCCAGAATGGAGGGGGGTTGAGACCAGATGTGGTTCCTTTTAAGACAGCGCTCCTGGGAGACCTCCCCTACCAGGGTGAGGAGAAGGCAGGGTCTAGCAGCATCGTTCTGCCCACAGATACTGAAGCCAGTTTGCCTGGTTCCACTACCTCCTAATTCTGCCTCCATTTCCTCGACCGTAAAATGGGGACCGTTATATTCCCTCCTCACCAAGACTGCTGTTTGTGTTCATATTGTTTTTATCACCGTTTATGGGCACTGGTACAGCCTGGCTTTCACATGCCCAGCCAAGCCCCCTTCTCCAGCCTGTCCCATGGAAACAGGGAGAAGGACGAGACAAGGGTCCACTACATTTGGTTAGGGAGCTACAATCTAGTCCGTCCATGGCTCTTCCTTCAATCCAGGGGACAGAATTCCGAACAAGGAGCCGCTGAGGGGTTTGAAGGCACCTCGAGCAAGCCTTGACCACGGTACTCACAGATTCACAGCAGCACAGGGGTGGGACGGGCGAGCAAGGTTAGCTGAGGGCATAACTGGAGGCTGCATCCTCCTGACAGCTTTCCCACCAGGCATCACTGGCTGTGCAAGTCTGTGGCTGCAGCAGAATCACCTGGGAGAGATTCCCAGGCTCAGTTCCAGACCCCTGAACCTGAATCTCCAGGTGTGAGCTTAGGAATCTGTGTATTTTTTAAAGTCCCCTGAGTGATGGTGATGCACAGCCAGGCTTAGAAACCACCACCATCAGCTCTGAAATGGGAGTTGGTACAAGAATTAATATGGTGCCAACAGAGCAAATGTGAAGACGGCTCCCCCTGGTCCTCAGCTAGAATAACAGATGCACACGTCGGGCCCCAGGATTAATTAAGTGTAAAGAGTGTGGCAGGGCAGCATACCACGTGACTCTCGGTCTCAGTGGCTTTCTTTTTTTTCTAGAATGCTGTCACTTTCCTTTATAGCAACACAATTTCTCTCTCTCCAAGCCTCAACTCAAATGCTGTTAAGAAGTCCTGTTTGATTACATCCTTGGAGAGGAAAGTAGGGAGCAGATAATGGATACCAGGTAAGTGTTAAAGCCAGCCCCACTGGGAAATTCTACTTCCACAGAAAGACTAGCTTGAGTGAGCATGGAAACAGGCAAAGAGGATTCTCAAAGCACTGTTTGTGATAGCAAAAAGAAAAGTAGAAACAGTTGTCCATCAATGAGAAAATGGGTAAACGGACTGTTATGTATTTATACAGTGAGCACTGTATGGCAGGTTAAATTAAAGAGAGACATCTATGTGTCTCAACATGTGTAATTTCCCACAAAGCAAAGTGCAGAAAGAGATCTATTACTTGATATTATTTGGGTAAATTCTAAAAGTACAAAACAACGTCCTTTTGTGGACACACCCATATGTAGAAAAGGCACTAAAGGCATTAAAGTTGCATGGAAATTGTTATATCCAACATCTTCAAGTTAGTGGGAGGGAAGGGACGGGTCCTGTAAAAAGATCTGAAGCAAATGTAGCAAATGTCGGGATCTATTAAATCTCAGTGGTAGATCGATGAGTGTCATATGATTTTCTATCCCGTTAAGTATGTCTGAAGTATCTTAGAATGAAAATAAAGCAGCTGGCATTAAAGAAATCAGAGATGTAAGAGTCCACATAGTCTAGGAAGGACAGAGATGAGTCCTGGAAGATTTGGTGCGGGTACCTTTTGAAAACTTGTAAGGAAAAGGAGAATGATCTTGCTTGTTGTTCTGGAGCTAAAGCCTTTGTCATTTGCTAGAAGCATTTAAGCCATTTATATTTACATCGTTGTTAACGCCCTTGGTCTAACTTCCGTCATTAAAAGGTTTTCCCTACTGCTTTAGGTCTAAAGCTCTGGTAGGGCCCATGAGTGGGGGTGGGGGTGAGTCTCATAAACACACATGTTCCTGCCACAACGGCAGAGCCACGAACCCCACCCACGCAGGTGAAACATGAACAGATTTAGGGTCTGTGAGCCACCCTGGTTTGGACAATAGGATCCTGCACTTAGTGCCGGACCTTTTCTAAAGGGAATTTAAAATGAGCAATCTCCATCCCAAAGTGGATGTCGTCTCACCACTTGGGACCCCATCACGCACACTGCTAAAGGGCCCCTCACTTCGAGAGGCAGGGAGGTGTGAAGGAAAGATCATCAATTTCCAGTCAGACGAGGACCCATTCCACTCTAGATTGCCACAGCTGGACGCTTGGTCTTTCTGAGTGAGTGCTCAACTCAGTCCCACCGAGATGGCAGAGCGTGACTGGAGTCACACCTCTCTCATGCACTAGCCTGTGAGCTGTCTCGTCACTCCACCTTTCCACCCCTCATCACAAAACCAGTGCCCTCACATCCACCTGCCAGCACCAATCGAATGACATGGCCAGCATAGACCCTTGACATGCTGTGGGTCCTTGGTAGATTGTTTTTTATTTGATTTTCCCTCCTCGGACCCTCGGGGACTGACAGAAGCTCACTGCACCCTCCCAGCAAGGTAGGCAGGAAGTGAGTCCCACAGAGGGCCTGTTGCTTATCCCGAGAAGGTTCCAGTGGATTGGCCATGAGACTATTACTATCTGAGGCTTCCTGACCCGTCTGCAGATGGCTCTATGGGGAAGCAGGGAGGGGGGTTTCTGGCCATTCGGGGGGGGGGGGGAGAGGGACGACCTCTCTCTGCACCGCCAGCCCCCATTTGGCAGGGGTGTCAAGCCAGCCGGGCCCACTCGCTGCTGCCAGTGCCTTCTGAGCTTGCCTCCTCAGAGAGGGACAGCGTGCTAAGGCCTGGCTGGGCCCGCTCCACACTCCATGTGCCCCGGCCCCATACGCCATTTGTCGAGTGGCAGAACAGAATTTCCTCATAAATAAACAAGATCTTGGGTTTCACGTTGGGGAGGCGATGACAGAAGAGGGCCTGGGGCTCTCGCTGTTATCTGCACCCGGGCCTGCCAACTCCCTGCTGCCTGGAAGGGCCTAGAGGAGAGAGGAAGGAGAGCCTGGCCAACAGCACATTTTTTTGGGTGTAGAGTCACTGCCTGGCGGCTGGCCGCAGCTCCTCTCATTTCCCTCGATGTCCCTCACACTAGCCACCAGGGACTCCGGGCTGGGCAACCACCAGAACCCCCGCCTAGCCAAGTGCCAGCACCTGAACTTGGTTAGGAGGGAGGGGCATCGGAGGAGCTTGGGAGGTGTCGGGTCTGGAGAGGAGGACTCTAGGAGTGTTAGCCTAGATCACCTGTCCTGTCCCGGGGGAATTCTCAGCTCAACCCTACCCAGCCAATATGGCGTTTGTTCTGTCTTGTGCCAAGCCCAGTGCTGGCTAAGGAGGAAACTGAGGATGGTCCCAGGCAGTCAGTCTCCAAGGGCAGGGTATTCAGTGTCCACGTTCCATGATCAGATCACAGACAGAGAACAACCTCCTCCAAGCTCTGGTAGAGTGGAAGAAATGGAATACTACACAGCAATGAACAAGGATGAGTTATGCCGCACAAACCATGTACACATAATATTGGGCAAAAGAAACAAGATACAGAAGAACATGTACAGCATAATTCCATTTATATGAAGTTCAAAACCACGCAAAATCCACCTGTGATGATTAAAATCGGAAAAGTAGTTACCTCTCGGAGGGGAGATTGACTTGGAAGGGGCATGAGGGAGACTTCTGGGTCCTGCTGTGTTCTATCTCTTGATCTGGATAGGGGTTTCCTGGGTGTCTATATCAGGAAAAGACCCTCAGCTGTCCTCCTGGGATGAACGTGATTTTCTGCTCTACGTTATGTGGGTTAGACCTCAATGACAGGTTTTTTTTTAAAAATCCTAAGAGGATCCTAAAAAGAGTTAAAGATCATGTCCTTCCATGATTAAAATTGCCCACCAACTGCCCGTCTCTTGGAAGAGGAAATACAAGCCCCTCACCAGAACTTACAAGGCCCTCCCTGGTCTGGGCCTTCCAAACTCTCACCTCAGTGTCGCCTCCCCAGAGAGGTTGACCCTGACCACTTATTTAAAATAACCTCACCCCCGATTACTCCGACTGCACTGCCTGTTTTACCATTCTCCTAGCAGGTACGGCTGTATGAGGTCATCGTCTTTATATATGTATTCGCGCACCTTAGCCTGTCTCCCCTGGTAGGTCCTTACAGGCTTTCATATTCACGCCTGATGCTGACCACCTATGTGGTGCAGGTGCCTTAGGCTTGCAGTGTTTGCGTCTCTAGCATCCAAACCCTCTCCCCATTTACTCCCCATTTCCACCTGTCCCCAGTTCTCAGACCGTGTGGTCTGGCGGTCGTTTCTGGAGAAGATTTCAAAGCCTGCTATACTTGAATGTGAGTGGATGTGGAGCTTGGGGCTGCGGCTGCTGCCAGCATGGCTACTATGTGAGGGAGGGAAGCACTGTTAACCGAGACTAGGTCTTGAAAATATCACTTGAGGATCAAACTGTATCTGAAGCCAGCAAGACCTGTACCTGTGCTTTCCAGTTACATGAATCATTAGATTCCCATTTTCTTTTTTTTTTTTAATTTTTATTTTTTATAAACATATTTTTATCCCCAGGGGTACATGTCTGTGAATCGCCAGGTTTACACACTTCACAGCACTCACCATCGCACATACCCTCCCCAATGTCCATTACCCCACCCCCCTTTGCCGACCCCCTCCCCCCAGCAACCCTCAGTTTGTTTTGTGAGATTAAGAGTCACTTATGGTTTGTCTCCCTCCCAATCCCATCTTGTTTCTTTTCTTCTTTTTCTGCCCCCCTAGTCCCCCATGTTGCATCTCCACTTCCTCATATCAGGGATATCATA